>JAODAC010024486.1:0-17274 GCA_027575185.1 Mimaenictus wilsoni
CAATAAAAGATAAAAATGTATTCCAGGCTGAAGGACCAGTTAGGTCGATGGCCAGGTCTCCGGACCAAATACATTATAAAAAAAAAAAACCTCAAAATTGATGAATACAAATTTGATAAAACTTGACAAAACCGTAAAATTTGATCCAGAGCCCTAATAGCTCTCGAAATATCCAAAGAACTGAAAATAAAGCTTCTTTCCCGTCAGTTTTAGTCCTGTCACAGTCGCCAAATTAGGTTTTATGGCTATAACTTCCGTATTTTTCAAAATTTTAAAATAAATCCTTCAGATTATGAAAGATAATTAAACCCCCTTTCATCCTCAATTCATAACTCAATTCAAACTGCCTCAAAATGTCTTTAAAACTGTAATTTTTGATATTCGTCATTTACTAAAATATTCAATACTAAAACTTTAAAAAACTATACTTCTCAACTAAACTATTTCAACAAATTCTCTTTAGTCTTACTTACAATTAGTAAAACATCCTTCATTACACTATAGACTCTTCTAATACCAATAGGTTTGTTACCGTTCTTTTCATTCTTGTCACGGTCTCGAAATTTATTTTTTTGACTTAACATTCGAACTTAAAAATTTATTTCTAAAAAATCCTTCAGATTATGGCAGGTAATCGAACATTTTTTAACATTGGAACAGCTTAAGTTTTCTTCTCTCCTCTGCTAAGAAGATCTTAAGACCTGTCACGGTCGCCAAAGCTATTTAAACGTTGACAAAACCGTAAAATTTAATCCAGAGCCCTAATAGCTCTCGAAATATACAAAGAACTGAAAATAAAGCTTGAGTCTTCTTTCCCGTCAGTTTTAGTCCTGTCACAGACGCCAAATTAGGTTTTATGGCTATAACTTCCGTATTTTTCAAAATTTTAAAATAAATCCTTCAGATTATGAAAGATAATTAAACCTCCTTTCATCCTCAATTCATAACTCAATTCAAACTGCCTCGAAATGCTTTTAAAAGTGTAATTTTTGATATTCGTCATTTACTAAAATATTCAATACTAAAACTTAAAAAAAACTACACTTCTCAACTAAACTATTTCAACAAATTCTCTTCAGTCTTATTTACAACTAGTAAAACATCCTTCATCATACTGTGGACTCTTCCACCGTTGGACACCCTCTGCAAAACGCCGAAGGCAGAATAAAACAAGCCCGAAAACACGAACCAAAAATCGGAAAAGGAACAAAGAACCACCGAACGCTGAAAAGAGACAGCATTTTTGGGTCGATGGCTGCCGAACTGTTGGGAGGACCGGAGCGGTACAAGGGATAAATTATGTGACAGCTGGCCATGGATAAAACATGACTGGTTTTAATGGCTGCGCGCACCGGGACCCACGCCGAGAACCACATTCGCCCGTCCTGTTTTCGTTTCGTATTCCGACCGCATCCAAACGCGTCTGTGACGCAAGTCAGACGGAGCTAGACCTACGTGTTGGATAAGGACGCCGAAGGTGATGCTTGCGGCTCATCCGGTAGGGACACAGCCAGCATCCACATGAGAGGCAGAGTAGACACTTGGAAAATTTATACCCGTGGACCTTTTTTAAGAAGGCATTTTTAATTTTACTCATGAATATTCCAGGCATTTCATTCCATGTCAGAGTTAACCTCTTCCATTTCTAAGTCATTTCATTAATAAGACGTTGAAGTTCTAGTAATACGAAGACTAGTAATATGACGAACTGAAGTTCTTGAAGATAGACTGATGATACTTCAATAGACTACAGTCGTAAAAACCTTAAAATGTTTAAAGTTAAAGATTTTCTGCTAAAAAGAGAGCTTTTACTTATTTTAAGTAAAGTTAAAGTATTTGACTGTAAATTAAAAGAAGAACTAAAACGGCCTCCACGATGGGATTATTTAGGGCCATCATTAAATTCGACGTCTCACAGCGTGAGATCGTCCGTTCTCTATTGGTCGAAGTGATCTGATAACCGACGAGAGTTGCCCAAAAACCACCTGAAAACTCGTCCCACACCAATTTTATATCTTTTTACTAACAAGTATCGTAACATTGGAACAGCCTAAGTTTTCTTTACTCCTCTGCTAAAAAGATCTTAAGACCGGTCACGGTCGCCAAAGCTATTTACACGTTCACAACCTTTTAATATTAGTTATTTTCCCAAAAAATCTTATTAATTCTCAATACCCAAAAATTAACTGTCGTAACCAAGACAACCTAACCTAACCTAACCTAACCTAACCTAACATAACCTAACCTAACCTAACCTAACCTAGACAAGTCTTTGATTTTAAATTTCTTGCAAAACTTCAAAATTGATGAATACAAATTTGATAAAACTTGACAAATCAATAAAATTTGATCCAGAGCCCTAATAGCTCACGAAATATCCAAAGAACTGAAAATAAAGTTTGAGTCTTTTTTTCCGTCAGTTTTAGTCCTGTCACAGTCGCCAAATTAGGTTTTTTATTCCATGTCAGAGTTAACCTCTTTCATTTCTAAGTCATTTCATTAAAAAGATGTTGAAGTTCTAGTAATACGAAGACTAGTAATATGACGAACTGAAGTTCTTGAAGATAGACTGATGATACTTCAATAGACTACAGTCGTAAAAACCTTAAAATGTTTAAAGTTAAAGATTTTCTGCTAAAAAGAGAGCTTTTACTTATTTTAAGTAAAGTTAAAGTATTTGACTGTAAATTAAAAGAAGAACTAAAACGGCCTCCACGATGGGATTATTTAGGGCCATCATTAAATTCGACGTCTCACAGCGTGAGATCGTCCGTTCTCTATTGGTCGAAGTGATCTGATAACCGACGAGAGTTGCCCAAAAACCACCTGAAAACTCGTCCCACACCAATTTTATATCTTTTTACTAACAAGTATCGTAAATTATACTCGACGTGGTCACTGGGAGTGTCACATCAAAACACATAAAATTTCGAGGAAAAATTCACCTGTTTGGGTACTTTTTTTTTTCCCGCCCAATTTCTAGGAAATGGAAACTAGTTACTAAATTGAATTATAGAATTTATGAAACGTCATTTCGGGTAAGATAAGAGAAATGTTGTAGATTGATACATTAAATTATTAGGGGCAAAATTAGATTCGTTAATTTCCCGCCAAAATGGTCCGTCAAGTTTATCTTCAAATTGTAAATTTTAATTTTGTGTTTTCAGATTGTTTAGAGTGCTGTAGTTTCTTTTTTTACAAAAGTTTAAATTAAATCATTCAGAGTGATAATTGAACTGCTCCCAGCTTTGTAATAATTGAAGTCTTCCTCTTTCGTATACTACGATTTTAAGACCTGTCACTGTCACCAAATTATGTTTTTTTATACATAACCTCTGTTTCTTACAAAAATTTAAAACAAATCCTACAGATTATGACTGATAATTGAACTTCTCCCAGCTTTATAGTAGTTGAAGTATTATCTTTCGTCTACTACGATTTTAAGACCTGACACGGTCGCCGAATTACGAAACTTCCGTTTTTTAAAAAAGTTTGAAGTAAATCCTACAGATTATGACTGTTAATTGAATTTCTCCCAGCTTTGTAGTAGTTGAAGTATTCTCTTTCGTCTACTACGACTTTAAGACCTGTCACGGTTGACAAATTATGTTTTTTGTACATAACTTCTATTTCTTACAAAAGTTTAAAATAAAATTCATCAGATTATGACTGATAATTGAACCTCTTTCACCTTTGTGATAATTCAAGTATTCCCCTTTCGTCTACTACTATTTTAAGACCTGTAACTGTCACCAAATTATGTTTTTGTACATAACCTCTGTTTTTTACAAAAGTTTAAATTAAATCCTTCAGATTGATAATTGAACTTCTCTCAGCTTTGTAGTAGTTGAAGTGTTCTCTTTCGTCTACTACGACTTTAAGACCTGTCACGGTCGGCAAATTATGTTATTTGTAGATAACTTCTGTTTCGTACACAATTTTAAAATGCAATTCATCAGATTATGACTGATAATTGAACTTCTGTCGGCTGTGTAGTGGTTGCAGTCTTCCTCACTCGTTTACTACGATTTTAATACCTGTCACGGTCGTCAAATTATGTTTTTGTGCATAACTTCTGTTTCTTACACAAGTTTAAAATGCAATTCATCAGATTATGACTGATAATTGAACTTCTGTCAGCTTTGTAGTAGTCTAGCCTACTGCGTTTTTAAGACCTGTCACGGTCGCCAAGTCAAACTAGGTTTTTTTATACATAACTTACGCTTTTTACAAAAGTTTAAATTAAATCTTTCAGATTATGACTGATAATTGAACTTCTGTCAGCTGTATAGTAGTTGAAGTATTCTCTTTCGTCTACTACGACTTTAAGACCTGTCACGGTCGGCAAATTATGTTTTTGTACATAACTTCTATTTTTTACACAAGTTTAAAATAAAATTCATCAAATTATGACTGATAATTGAACCTCTTTCACCTTTGTAATAATTGAAGTATTCCCCTTTCGGCTACTACTATTTTAAGACCTGTCACTGTCACCAAATTATGTTTTGTACATAACCACTGTTTCTTACAAAAGTTTAAATTAAATCCTTCAGATTGATAATTGAACTTCTCCCAGCTTTGTAGTAGTTGAAGTGTTTTCTTTCGTCAACTACGACTTTAAGACCTGACATGGCCGGCAAATTATGTTATTTGTAGATAACTTCAATTTCGTACACAAGTTTAAAATGTAATTCATCAGATTATGACTGATAATTGAACTTCTACCAGCTTTGAAGTAGTCTCGCCTACTGCGATTTTAAGACCTGTCACGGTCGCCAAGTTAAATTATGTTTTTATACATAACGTACGTTTTTTTACAAAAGTTTAAATTAAATCTTTCAGATTATGTCTGATAATTGAACTTCTGTCAGCTGTGTAATAGTTAAAGTCTTCCTCTTTGGTCTTCTACGATTTTAAGACCTGTCAGAGTCGCCAAATTATGTTATTTGTAGATAACTTCTGTTTCTTACACAATTTTACAATACAATTCATCAGATTATGACTGATAATTGAACTTCTCCCAGCTTCTGTCAGCTTTGTAGTAGTTGGTCTTCCTTTCTCGTTTACTACGACTTTAAGACCTGATACGGTTGCCAAATTACGAAACTTCCGTTTTTTACAAAAGTTTGCAATAAATCCTATAGATTATGACTGATAATTGATTGAGCTTCTCTCAGTTTTGTAATAATTCAAGTCTACTTCGTCTATTATGATTTTAAGACATGTCACGATAGCCAAATTATGTTCTTTGTAGATAACTTGTTGTTTCTTACACAAGTTTAACTGTTTCTTACACAAGTTTAAAATAAAATTCATCAGATTATGACTGATAATTGAACCCCTTTCACCCTTGTAATAATTGAAGTCTTTCTCTTTCGTCTACAACGATTTTAAAACATGTCACGGTCGCCAAGGATACTCGAATTTTTATGATTTTGTTAAAAATTTAATATGGGTCTATATATCTTTCCAACTCTCAATAATGAACTGTCTCAACTTATTGTTAGATACACTTTTAAAGTTCCATTTACTACAAGAATATCAAAATGTATCAATAGAAGTTTGATAAAAGTTGTAAATGGAAACATTTCCCAACATTAAAATAGGATCTAGAGTCCTCTTACCTTAGGAAATATTAAGTAAATTGCAAATACTCATAGAGGGCTCTATAAACATCTTTTTAGTCCTGTCACGGTCACCAAACTAAGTTTTCTGGTAATAACTTTAGTATTTTACAAAATATACATAATAACACATAATAACACTCTGCCACTCTGATTAAATGTATAAAGTTAGAAGCAAAAATCTTCAGTTCTTGTTTTCCGCCAAACCTGAAAAGGTGGTACCTAGGTACAAAAGTAATACTATCCAAACTTTATTATAAGTACTCACATTTTATTCATTCAACGATAGCACCCATTTTAGTTTTCCCGCCAAAACTAAAATGATCGCGCACAATCAAAGTATATTATGCCTCTAAACTTATAAGATAAAGATACTTATAAGATAAAGTCACATAATAAAGATACTCTAATTACCCGAACTTCCGAAAAAAATCACAAATTTCCATTTTCCCGCCAAAAGCGACAGAAAACGTGCTACGAAGTCGACCAACAACTCTACGCCTATCTTATAAGTCACTAAATGAAGATAAGCATAGCACTGTTGTGTAACGACCCAAAAGTGAGACGAAGCCATGCTTAAAATTGAATTATAACGTAATAAAAGTATTTTATTCGCGCCGAGAGCGTCTCTCCTTGTTTGCTCGTAGACAACACCACTGGCAATGAGCATCTTTTATGAAAGCCTGCGCGCTAGATGCGATACACACTCAGCCAGCCAGGGATTGAATTGAATTTAGATAAGGCCCTTGAGAGAAAGCACTTGAGGGTGTTTGCGTAAACAACAGTAGCCAGTGTGCGATAGTAATCCCGGCTGCAGATAACGGCGCCACACGGCGCGTTCGCGTATCTCAACAGCCCAGCATCGGGCCAGATGGGCCATTGCATTTCGATGGATAGACGAGCGCCGCCTAACCAAACAACACCAGAAGACACAAGCGTTTTATGCGCGCACGAAAACAGTAGCTGAATGCTTGGAAGCCATTACGCGTAACAGCGCATTAAATGGCGGGAACGCGAGCGCGCGCGCGCTCGCATTTTAGTGGTCGTTGTAAAATTTGAATTTCTAATGAAAGGGTTACGCTGTGTGTTTGTGTATTTATGTATGCCATCTTTAAAAACGCTTGTGTGTGTGTGTGTGTGTGTATATGTGTGAGTGTTTGCCTAGCTTTATCGTTGATATAAACTAAATTTAGCCAATATTAAAGTAAAAATGAGAGAGAAATTGAGAGAGTGGATGTGTTACCCTAGATATTTGATGTAGGATATCTATTTACGTACAATGGAAAATGGAATAAGTATGTGAGATGGATGCAAGGCAGAGCACGGTGCGCATGGGGCAGGATTAAGCGGAAATGGGAGAATGTATGGGGTAATAACTGGGAATAACATTGCACTGAGGGTATAGGATGCTTGTGTGAAGCCAATGCTGATGTATGGTGTTGAAGTATGGGGCATGCGAGAATGAGAGATTGAGAGAGATTGAGAATGAGAGGGAACAGACTTGGTTTCTCATAGACCTTTTGAAGTTGGAAAGATCCACACCACAAGTTATAAAGTATTGCAGGAGACAGGGAGACGGTCAATGAGATGGGAGAGTATCTATAGGGTTGCAAGATATAAAGAATGTGTGAACAGAATGGCCGATGAGAGACTGGTTAAATATGTCTGGGGATTATGTGCAAGGAGGTCGGCGAGTGCATGGGCTAGTGATAGGGAAGAGGCGTATGAAGCGGTAGGATTACCAGAGGTGGCGGTGGGTAGGTTGCTGATAAGGAATGAGTTAAGCGTGAAAGTCGGCACGATAGAAGGGGGAGGTGGAGGAGCAGAAGCGGCAGAATTGTAACGAAAGAAGCACATATAACCCACTGTACCAAGCACTGCAGACAATCGGGATGACACACAGATATATTGGCGATAGAGAGCTGAAGGTGGCTGATAAAAGACTGATCGCCAGAGCACGGTGTGGATCGGAATAGAGAGGGGATGGAAGGTGTGGATGGTAAAGTAAAAATGAGAGAGAAATTGAGAGAGTGGATGTGTTATCCTAGATATTTGATGTAGGATATCTGTTTACGTACAATGGAAAATGGAATGAGTATGTGAGATGGATGCAAGGCAGAGCACGGTGCGCATGGACAGGATTAAGCGGAAATGGGAGAATGTATGGGGTAATAACTGGGAATAACATTGCACTGAGGGTATGGGATGCTTGTGTGAAGCCATTGCTGATGTATAGTGTTGAAGTATGGGGCATGCGAGAATGAGAGATTGAGAGAGATTGAGAATGAGAGGGAACAGACTTGGTTTCTCATAGACCTTTTGAAGTTGGAAAGATCCACACCACAAGTTATAAAGTATTGCAGGAGACAGGGAGACGGTCAATGAGATGGGAGAGTATCTATAGGGTTGCAAGATATAAAGAATGTGTGAACAGAATGGCCGATGAGAGACTGGTTAAATATGTCTGGGGATTATGTGCAAGGAGGTCGGCGAGTGCATGGGCTAGTGATAGGGAAGAGGCGTATGAAGCGGTAGGATTACCAGAGGTGGCGGTGGGTAGGTTGCTGATAAGGAATGAGTTAAGCGTGAAAGTCGGCACGATAGAAGGGGGAGGTGGAGGAGCAGAAGCGGCAGAATTGTAACGAAAGAAGCACATATAACCCACTGTACCAAGCACTGCAGACAATCGGGATGACACACAGATATATTGGCGATAGAGAGCTGAAGGTGGCTGATAAAAGACTGATCGCCAGAGCACGGTGTGGATCGGAATAGAGAGGGGTTGGAAGGTGTGGATGGGAGACGAATATATCAGGTGTATCCTATGTGGAAGGGGGAGGGACTCCAGGGAGCATGTTGGGAGTGATTGTATAGGAATGAAAGAGGAGTGGGCGTGTGATTGCCAGGGGAAAAGAAGGGGAGTGTAAGAGTGGCTAAGAGAGGATGGAAGGAATGGATAGATGCTATTTTTGAAGCCAGCTGTTTACCTCATCACTGTGCGATTGCAGTTGTTCGCAGCTTTTATTCAAGGAATTGCTGTGTGATATAATGGCTGTGTTATCTGCGTACTGTAGCATATATGTAGAGGATCATGGAGATTGAGGGATGTACTTTCATCCGACTCAATCCGGTCTCGCTACTGATGGTACATGCTCTGAACTTTTTGTGCATATGGGTTTCTTTTCCGGGGACCGTTGCCAGCGAATCGCCCAACGTTCATTCACGTTTTTACCGCGAAATCAGGAGTTTGCGGACAGCGCCGCAACCGCTTGTTGAGTGGGGGAGACCAAGTGGTCACTCAACCAACGCCTAGCTACATCCGACGCTGCTTAACTGCAATGATCTAAGGAGCACCGAGCTCCACAACGCTGCTAGGAGTCGAACACTATTCATAAATATTTTATAAAAGAAGACGCTTGGACTAAAGATCCGTTTAAGGATATATTAGAAGAGTTATCATTTATTCGATGGTACGGAAGTAATAGTTGACATTTTTTCTCGTTAATGGATAGATGCCATTTTTGAAGCCAGCTGTTTATCTCATCACTGTGCGATTGCAGTTGTTTGCAGCTTTTATTCAAGGTATTGCTGTGTGATATAATGGCTGTGTCATCTGCGTACTGTAGGATATATGTAGAGGATCATGGAGATTGAGGGATGTACTTTCATCCGACTCAATCCGGTCTCGCTACTGATGGTACTTGCTCTGAACTTTTTGTGCATCTGGGTTTCTTTTCCGGGGACGGTTGCATCGAATCACCCAACCTTCATTCATTTTTGCAGCAAAATCAGGAGTTCGCGGACAGCGCCGCAGCCGCTTGTTGAGGGAGACCAAGTGGTCACTCAACCAACGCCTAGCTACATCCGACGCTGCTTAACTGCAATGATCTAACGAGCATCGAGCTCCACAACGCTGCTAGGAGTCGAACACTATTCATAAATATTTTATAAAAGAAGACGCTTGGACTAAAGATCCGTTTAAGGATATATTAGAAGAGTTATCATTTATTCGATGGAGCAGAAGTAATAGTTGACATTTTCTCTCGTTAATGGAAAAATGCTATTTCTGAAGCCAACTGTTTATCTCATCACAGTGCGATTGTAGTTGTTCGCAGCTTTTATTCAAGGAATTGCTGTGTGATATAATGGCTGTGTCATCTGCGTACTGTAGGATATATGTAGAGGATCATGGAGATTGGGAGATGTCGAAACAGAAAATGTTATACAACAATGGAGAAAGGGGGGAACCCTGCGGGACCCCTTGTGATGGAGTAAAGGGGTGGGATAGAGTGTTATTAACTTTTATTTGCAGCATTCTATTAGAAAGAATAGGCTTAATATATTTTAATAAATTCGATTTAAAAAAACAAATAGGGATTAAAAGAATAAAGTTTAATTTTTGTTGCATTTTTTGGAACTCAAATATTGAACTATCAAATATTTAGAATCTTAGTAGTTTTCCTGCGAAAACTGTAAACGATCGTGTCAAGTAATCTAGGCAGATGTACAAACCTGGAATAGGGTGATTTCGTAAATATAATTGAAGGCACTGTTATCTGATAACCTTACATTAATAGTTTAGGCAAAATTGGCGTATTTAGTTTTTCCCGCCAAAACTTGAAATATGGTACTTTTGAAAAAAAAAAACTGAAAATATGTAATGTCCTATAGTGATTACACTCAAATAAACTAAGATATAATTCTTTCCTGTCGGATATTTCGTGGACGTTAGGATTTTTACGGCTTTCTGTACTTATTATTTCGTTCGTTTTTTTCTGTAACCTCAAACCTAAAATGTCGAAATTTACCATCTACTTACCACGTAGGAGGACGGGGTTCGAGCCTCAGGGTGGGCATTTCTAGGCAGATGTACAAAACTCGAATATAGTAATTTCGTAAATATAATTGAAGGCATTGTCTTCTGATAATCTTACATTAATGGTTTAGGCAAAATTGGCGTATTTAGTTTTTCCCGCCAAAACTTGAAATATGGTACTTTTGAAAAAAAAACTGAAAATATGTAGAGTCCTATAGTGATTATATTCAAATGAATTATGATATAAATCTTTCCTGTCGGATATTTCGTGGAGGTTAGAATTTTTACGGCCTTCTGTACTTATTAGTTCGTTCATTTTTTTTCTTTAACCTCAAACGTTGTCTCCGATAAAATGTCGAAATTTACCATCTACTTACCACATAGGAAGGAGGACAGGGTTCGAGTCTCGGGGTGGGCATTTCTACGCAGACGTACAAAACTCGAATATGGTAATTTCTTAAATATAATTGAAGGTACTGTTATCTGATAACCTTATATTAATGGTTTAGGCAAAATTGGCGTATTTAGTTTTTCCCGCCAAAACTTGAAATATGGTACTTTAAAAAAAAAACTGAAAATATGTAGAGTCCTATAGTGATAATATTCAAATCAACTAAGATATAAATCTTTCCTGTCGAATATTTCGTGGAGGTTAGAATTTTTACGACTTTCTGTACTTATTAGTTCGTTCGTTTTTTTCTCTGTAACCTCAAACGTTGTCTCCGATAAAATGTCGAAATTTACCATCTACTTACCACATAGGTAGGAGGACGGGGTTCGAGCCTCGGAGTGGGCATTTCTAGGCAGATGTACAAAACTCGAATAGGGTAATTTCCTAAATATAATTGAAGGCACTATTATCTGATAACCTTACATTAATGGTTTAGGCAAAATTGGCGTATTTAGTTTTTCCCGCCATAACTTGAAATATGGTACTTTTGAATAAAAAAAACTGAAAATATGTAAAGTCCTATAGTGATTATATTCAAATGAACTATGATATAAATCTTTCCTGTCGGATATTTCGTGGAGGTTAGAATTTTTACGGCTTTCTGGACTTATTAGTTTGTTCGTTTTTTTTCTGTAACCTCAAACCTAAAATGTCGAAATTTACCATCTACTTACCACGTAAGAGGACGGGGTTCGAGCCTCAGGGTGGGCATTTCTAGGCAGATGTACAAAACTCGAATATGGTAATTTCCTAAATATTTGAAGACACTGTTATCTGATAACCGTACATTAATGTTTTAGGCAAAATTGGCGTATTTAGTTTTTCCCGCCAAAACTTGAAATGTGGTACTTTTGAATGAAAAAAACTGAAACTATGTAAAGTCCTATAGTGATTATATTCAAATGAACTAAGATATAAATATTTCCTGTCGGATATTTCGTGGAGGTTAGAATTTTTACGGCCTTCTGTACTTATTAGTTCGTTCATTTTTTTTCTTTAACCTCAAACGTTGTCTCCGATAAAATGTCAAAATTTACCATCTACTTACCACATAGGTAGGAGGACAGGGTTCGAGTCTCGGGGTGGGCATTTCTACGCAGACGTACAAAACTCGAATATGGTAATTTCCTAAATATAATCGAAGGCACTGTTATCTGATAACCTTACATTAATGGTTTAGGCAAAATTGGCGTTTTTAGTTTTTCCCGCCAAAATTTGAAATATGGTACTTTTGAAAAAAAAACTGAAAATATGTAAAGTCCTATAGTGATTATATTCAAATGAACTAAGATATAAATCTTTCCTGTCGGATATTTCGTGGAGGTTAGAATTTTTACGGCTTTCTGGACTTATTATTTCGTTCGTTTTTTTTTTTCTTCTGTAACCTCAAACGTTGTCTCCGATAAAATCTCGAAATTTATATAGCAGGTTTTCCCACACCACACCACACCACACCAAACAAGAAACCACGCTACAAGAACGAGAACACGAACACGGGCATTCCAGATGAGATTAATTTATATTCATGATAGGCACCGATATGCCCCGGTCTCGCGTGAAACATGCTTGGGCCGAGGAACGAGGCGCACAGAAAGGCCGGGCGTAATTTATTCCCGGCCCCGGCCCGCGAGGTAACCAACCTTCAACTCGCCACCACACAAAAGACCGCCATCGTCTGCGGTTTAAAAATATAACCAATGAAAATCACTGGCTGAAATCTTGAAGATAAATCTTCGTTCACCTTTTTGTTGTAAGTTAAATCTCATGTTTTTTTTTTGTTTCTAGTTAAAAAAAAAGTAACAAATTTGACGGTTAGTATGACCGAAAAGGTTTATAATAAATGACGTGTTGAGAATTAATAATTTAGTGAAAATTACATTCAGTAAATACTTCAGATTAATGAATTAGAAGTGTTTTTTTGTTGTTGTTTTCCTGTGAAATTTGGATTTGGCGGGAAATTTGAAGAAGTACAATTCTAGGAACATTTATGGACTTATTCAATTTTTAATATGATGATTTTAATAGGATTATTTAATATGTTGATGTTTATTATTATAGTATCATACAATTCCTTTTTGTTGTACAATGAAGTGCCATTTCAGTTTCTCGCCAAAACTTAAAAAGTGATATAAGTTTTACATAAAAGGATGAAAACCTACCGAAAACAAGAAAAACTATGAAATTTTTTGAAAATGAACTGAGTACATAATGTTGTGTTTTTTTTTGTTGTTTTCCTACGAAATTTTGAGTTTTGGCGGGAAATTTAAAGAAGTAAAATTCTAGGAACATTTTTAGACTTATTCAATTTTTTAGTACTTATATAATGATGATTATTTTTATAGTTTTATACAATACCTTTTTGTTGTACAATGATGAACAATTTCAGTTTCCCGCCAAAACTTAAAAAGTGCTAACGAGCCATATAAAAGGATCAAACCTACGTAAAACAAGAAAAACTATGAAAATTTGTGAAAATGAACTGAGTACTTAATGTTGTGTTTGTTTTTGTTTTCCTGCGAAATTTTAAGTTTTGGCGGGAAATAAGAAGAAGTGCAAGTTTAGGAACATTTTTGGACTTATTCAATTTTTTAGTACTTTTATAATGATGATTATTATTATAGTTTTATACAATACTTATTTGTTGTACAATGATGTACAATTTCAGTTTCCCGCCAAAACTCAAAAAGTGATAAAAGATATATAAAAGGATGAAAACCTACGTAAAACAAGAAAAACTATGAAAATTTGTGAAAATCAACTGAGTACGTAATGTTGTGTTTTTTTTTTGTTTTCATGTGAAATTTTGAGTTTTGGCGGGAAATTTGAAGGAGTAAAATTCTAGGAACATTCATGGACTTATTAAATTTTTTAGTACTAATATGATGATGATTATTATTATAGTATCATACAAAACCTTTTTGTTGTACAATGAAGTACAATTTCAGTTTCCCGCCAAAACTTAAAAAGTGATATAAGTGATATATAAAAGGATGAAAACCTACGTAAAACAAGAAAAACTATGAAAATTTGTGAAAATGAACTGAGTACTTAATGTTGTGTTTGTTTTTGTTTTCCTGCGAAATTTTAAGTTTTGGCGGGAAATAAAAAAAAGTGCAAGTTTAGGAACATTTTTGGATTTATTCAATTTTTTAGTACTTATATAATGATGATTATTATTATAGTTTTATACAATACTTTTTTGTTGTACAATGATGTACAATTTCAGTTTTCCGTCAAAACTCAAAAAGTGATATAAGTGATACATAAAAAGATGAAAACCTAGGTAAAACAAGAAAAACTATGAAAATTTGTGAAAACGGACTGAGTATATAATGTTGTGTTTTTTTTTCCTGCGAAATTTTGCGTTTTGGCGGGAAATTTGAAGAAGTAAAATTCTAGGAACATTTATGGTCTTGTTCAATTTTTTAGTACTAATACGATGATGTTTATTATTATAGTATCATACAAAAACTTTTTGTTGTACAATGACGAACAATTTCACTTTCTCGCCAAAACTTAAAAAGTAGTAGCGAGCCATATAAAACCTACGTAAAACAAGAAAAACTATGAAAATTTGAGTAAACGGACTGAGTATATAATGTTGTGTTTTTTTTTCCTGCGAAATTTTGCGTTTTGGCGGGAAATTTGAAGAAGTAAAATTCTAGGAACATTTATGGTCTTGTTCAATTTTTTAGTTCTAATACGATGATGTTTATTATTATAGTATCATACAAAAGCTTTTTGTTGTACAATGACGTACAATTTCACTTTCCCGCCAAAACTCAAAAAGTGATACCGAGCCATTTAAAAGGATCAAACCTACGTAAAACAAGAAAAACTATGAAAATTTGTGAAAATCAACTGAGTACGTAATGTTGTGTTTTTTTTTTCATGTGAAATTTTGAGTTGTGGTGGGAAATTTAAAGAAGTAAAATTCTAGGAACATTTATGGTCTTGTTCAATTTTTTAGTACTAATACGATGATGTTTATTATTATAGTATCATACAAAACCATTTTGTTGTACAATGAAGTACAATTTCAGTTTCCCGCCAAAACTAAAAAATTAGTAGCGAGCCATATAAAAGGATGAAAACCTACGTAAAACAAGAAAAACTATGAAAATTTATGAAAACAGACTGAGTACATAATGTTGTGTTTTTTTTTGTTTTTCTGCGAAATTTTAAGTTTTGGCGGGAAATATGAAGAGGTGCAAGTTTAGGAACATTTTTGGACTTATTCAATTTTTTAGTACTAATATGATGATGTTTATTATTATAGTATCATACAAAACCTTTTTGTTGTGCAATGAAGTACAATTTCAGTTTCCCGCCAAAACTTAAAAAGTGATACCGAGCCATATAAAAGGATCAAACCTACGTAAAATAAGAAAAACGAAAAAAAATTGAATCGTGAAAATGAATTGAGTACATAATGTTTGCCTCATCAAAGTGATTAATTTATTGATATAAACAAATTGACTCACCTGGGCGGCCTAGTGGTAAAGCATCTACTTACCACGTAGGAGGACGGGAAATGTCCACGCCGAGGCTCGAACGGCGTGGGCATTTCAGCGGGTGAATTATTTATATTAAATCGTACACACACCCACTATCACACAAACTACAACTTCACACGTCTCTGCACATAACAAATTCACACTCAACTCATCACACAACTCAACAATCCTCAAACATCACATCATATTCTACAAATCAGAAGAACAACAGACAACCCACACCAACGTCAACAGAACAAGAACAACTCAACAAAAACAGCTCCCCATGAATTCACCATACAAATACTTCAATAAAAAATGTACAAGAACATATCTATGTAACGTATCTAAGGCGGAAAGACCAAATCAAGGTCGATAGCCACTAAAATATATTAAGTAATAATAATAAGAAATAAATTGTTCTCGCCGAAATTAAAAATATTGATAACAAGACACAGTGTTAGTCACCAACAACCTATGATCCTCTTATTTGATGTATTAATGTAAAGCACTATTATAACTAGGTTACAGTTTCTAAGCATTATCGTTTCTTATTTTCCCGCCAAAATTAAATATATGAAACCTAGCATGATTTCTAACAATGTGTGAAAAAGTTACGTTCATGAAATGAAAACAAAAACAAAAACAAAATTGTAATAAACTCGGAATGAACGAAAAATCTAGATTTTTCCTGATTTAACTAAAGTCAACTTAAATAATTCGTACTTAACGCACTTTGTGTACGAATACAACTGAAAGTAAATTGACTTGTGTTGAATATCTCGTTTGTAATTCAGATATTTCAAGTATGCCATAAACTGTCACCGTACTTAAGTTAAGCCTAGGACGGTGTAAAGGGGGGGATATATGGGGGACCCAGCTACTGGTTGGTGTAATTAGTCAATTAGTGCGCTAGTCGCGCGTAATGTAATTAAAAGCAGTATGTTGCTTTTATTGGCAGGTTGAGCGGCGGCGGAAAATAATGCGAAAGTAATGCCGGAAAGGAGTAAAGGTAATTGAAGAATGTTGCAAGTCATAAAACGCGCCATTTTATTTGTTTCAGTCACCACCACCGACCGGCACCGGCGACAGGCACCGGTCATCGTACGCTAAAAACACCAGCAAGTAACAGGCACAAAATACCTGTGCTAAGAATAATCCTAAGAAAGGCTTTTAAAAATAGAGTTAAACGAGAAATTTACTAATTGTGTGTGTGTGTGTGTGTGTGTGCGTGTGTGTGTGTGTGTGTGTGGGTGTGTGTGTGTGTGTGGTGTGTGGTGTATGTGTGTGCGTGCGTGCGTGCGTGTGTGTGTGTGTGTGTGTGTGTGTGTGTGTGTGTGTGTGTGTGGTGTATGTGTGTGCGTGCGTGCATGTATGTGTGTGTGTGTGTGAGTGTGTGTGTGTGTGTGTGTTTGCAGAAAATGAGTTCTTTGATATTCATAAACAACTTCATTGAATGTTCCACTATGAGATGTATGAAATGGCATAGCACATCCTGATATTTTTTGTGGTACTCGCCTCACCGCATCACCTTTTATAGGTATTATCGGTCATTTATTCCAAATTTATTTATCAACATAACTTTGCTAAACTAAATTAGGTATTATTAATAATAGTGAGTTGGATGAGGTTCTTAGGAACGTACAAGATGGCGGCGTGGTTGTCGGAAAACAAAAAATTTGGATGATAGCCTATGCTGATGATACCGCCCTGGTAGCGAAAGATAGACCGGGAATGCAAGCTATGCTAAAGAGAGTGAAAAGTTATAGGCACAAAAGGGAGTTGGATATAAATGTGAGAAAGACGAAATGGATGGTCTGTAGAAAACCTGGGGGGCGGAAAGGTATAGATGAGTTGGTATGCATGGGAGAGAAGTTGGAAAGG
>JAODAC010024497.1:0-17266 GCA_027575185.1 Mimaenictus wilsoni
TTAAAGTGAATTCTTCTTCTTATCAATAGTGTTAGCCTCTAATATGACTAATTACATTGAAAAAGAATTGAATAGAGTTAATGACCATAGCAGTCGATGCCCGGTAAAATCAAACAAAAAAAGATTATTAATGAGGTTTACTTTTCTAAAATTTTATCACAAAATGGTGAAAATTGCATAACCCACAAGTTATTAGTACAACATGGTAGATATGAGTGTTGATAAATGAACTATTCTACTAAAGTGTACGCGCTTTTCTAGCGCATGTGCCGTTCTGTTCATGCTTTAAAGTAGACAGTTGTGTATACCTGACAGTCTGTGTTACACCTGCCCTTATAATAATATAATGTATTTGTTCTGAAGTGCGATGTCGCAACTCTGATCTAAGCGCACAGAGGCACTGGCACAAATAAATGCCTTATACTGGAAGCGACTTCTTCACGTTCACGAAGAGATCCCTGTGATAACTTATTAAATTGATAACTTATTTTATTTCTAATTGTAAGTTCTAAACCTAATGCTAGATACTAATCACTTAACTGCTAATGGCGCATTACATCACAATGGCAAGAGTCCGGCCGATAACAGCGCTTGCTAATTGCCACGACATTATGACGCATCCATACAAGTTCCCAAGCATACAAATCATACAGTTACAAAAGGGCATATTAGTTATAATTAGACATTCCATACATTTATTCAATACATTAATGTAAGAGAATACCCAAAATATCGAATTCTAGAAATTTACTAACATACTGTCCATTCTGTACTCCCGTTTTAGCGCAATTACACTCCACTAATTACGACTCCGCGTAAACATGTTCACAACTCAACAAATTTCACACAGGCACGTCTAACATATGCTCAAAATATAGTATTTTTAACATGCAATATAACATAGGGTAACATAGCTTAATCTAATTAACTTATCCTGACTGTCCTAATATAACATAATCCACTAGCCTCCAGTAACCTGTCATATCTTATCATAATCTGTATTAAACTACAGAATACGATTTAATATCTATTTTGTCTACACCACCATTAACCTCTCTTACCATGTATACAACTGACATCCTAGGCGATTAACACCTCCATAATTACGACTTGCATTGTTGGCAAAGGTAGTCTCAAAACTAAAGTATATGAGCGAACCTTTTAAAAGATAAGGTTTGGCACTGATGCACGGCATGGCTCGTTCGCTCCAAGTTTAAAAGTTTAAAAAGCGCCTTAGACCAATGGAAACATTTTGAGTCGTAAGAGCTAAAAATCTCGATTTACAAGTTTCAGGTTATAAAGAGACATTGTTATTGAGCACCGCCGCATTGGAGATAAGTCAAAATAATTAAAAAAAAAACGGGGAAATCGCTCAAGGCTGACCTAAGTTTCTCACAGAGTCACAGTCACAACCAAAGCAGCATGTGGTTCCCGAGTAGCAGCTTGCCAACCATTGCCTTAAACCAGCGATGGGCAACTGCCGGCCCGCGGGCCTAATCCGGCTCGTTACGATGTTAAAGTTGGCCCTCGCCAAAAATGAAAAATTGTGCAAGCAGTGAAATTTTTGTATTAGAGTTTTCTTCTTAGAATTGTCCAATCTATTCATGGTTTTCCGACCCTCCACCTTACACCAAACACGCTGTATATATACATATATAAAATCGCTCAATTTGATCTGGCCCGCATTGTCAGATGAAAATTGAAAATTGGCCCTATGCTGAAAAAAGTTGCCCACCCCTGCCTTAAACCGATGTGCAGAACATCCAGCACACTTTAAATATTACGGACTTCCCTGATGGCACCATGCATCGCGATGATCGCAATTTGATATTTCCCTGACGTTTGCTAGTTGATTGTTTCCAGTTAATGTTTCTCGACGGGCTGACGTAGCGCTCTCCCAATCCCGTCGGAATTACGGGCCAATTTTAATATTACCTTGAACATCTATGCACGAGTTAATTTACACTACTGCGTGCTATGCTCACACGAAGGCTAAGGGATTAAGGCTACCACAGCCAATTCCAACTTGTACTAAACTACTATAATGTATCCAAATCTATAGCAGTGTATCTTTTCCTGAGATGCCCTTTACTAATTACTTGGCATGCCCCAGGCTAACCATCTACATCTGCTATAGAATTACAGTTTCTTTAGCACGTTACATATTTTTATATATTCTTTCTATACCTCAAACTACTTTTACGTACACTAACCTAACCTCACCAATCTTAAAGTACAATTTCCCGCCATACCTATCCTATTATATCCTCCCATATCATTATATAAATAAATCCTTGTCAATCCTTTGAGTGTAAGGATGTTGTTTTCAAATTATTCTTTATTCCATTTCGTTCATTTGTCTTGTTCATTGGTTTTCCATTAGTTCTCTGACTTGTTTAAATGAACTGTTTCGGTTTATTATTGTTCTATCGGCAATTTTTCTTCAGTGTACCCCTACGTTTGCGTGGAACTCTTGCTTCCCAGAATTTCCTTGTTTGGGTCTCTTTCTCCATCCTGTGCAGGTTACTACACCACCCTGTCTGTTCTCTGTCCATTTCTTTATTTTAGATTTTACCTTAACGTCTCGTTCCTAATTTTATCTAATCTATGAGAACCGGTATCCCAAAGGTCGCCGGTTCAAACCCGGTCGGGGGCTTCAAATTTTCTCTTTCCGTGAAAACATAGTTTTATTCATTGGTTCCCATACAATTCAAGAGATACATGATCAACCGAGAATTTCAACCGTCAATTTTTCATCAACACAAACAGTCCTGATGGTCTCTAATGATTCCCGACAACAGTCTAGTGTGTTATCTACAACAAATGGCAATTGCATTCTAAGTTTTGGTGGCTATTTTTACTTAATATAATCTCTTTCAAACGTCAATTTTAATTTAAACCATGAAATACATTTCGCAACTGTAGAATACAGTAATAAAGAAGCAACATAAAATAAATACCACCAGTGTTTGCAAATAATCAGAATTAACGACGCCGCTTCGCATAATAACTTTGTAGCCTTAGAATTACCAGGTGCTCAACCCACGAGACTAAAATCCCGAGCGAGGTGCACGCCTGTAGTCGCTTTAATTGAAAGCCTTTCATCCCCCAACTCTTCGCTGCGTCCAACGCTTTGCGTTTTACGATTTTTAAAATATTCAAATTCGCATTAGGCGCGGCGCGCCGCCGACGCGTCCTCTTCCGCCTGCAAATAACTCTGATCTAATTAAATCGCCCGGTCGCTTTTAATAAGACAATAAATTTAAATGAAAGTCGCAAGTTCCAAGCGACCGGAGTCAACGATCAATTTGGCGTCTCTTTCGCTCCTTTCATATATGAGCTTTTGTCTTCCTCTGAAAGTGTTTCCGTTGCCTGGTAATAGACGGTCCCGGTTTGGTGGTGCGGGGATAATCGCCTACAATATATGTGTTTTTCTTCTTTCTAGGTAAGCGCGTGGGTGACCCAGCTGATAATATCGCAGCCGACGCACGATGCTCGCCGCGCCGTACTCTCCTGCGTCCTGCGCGTGGCCCTATCCTCCTGGAACATCGGCAACTTCAACGGAGCAATGGAGATTATCGCCGGCCTCAAGTGAGTCCATAATGCGTACTTCTTCGCAGGAATTTTATCTACTGTATCCGTTTTTTTTTGCTCATTGAATTTCATCTTTCACTTTCATTCCCTTTATGATCACGGATTGATTCCTGGTATTTACGGGGGTGATTTGTCATGTTTCAACGTCATAAATGAAATATACATTTTTTTTCACTTTTCCAAACCCAGTTATAAATTTTGGATAAACCAGACAAGTCAACAGACTGTCCAAATATGCCAATTTTGGTCAGTGCTTCCAAATTAATGGATAGCAGTGGTTAATTGTGCGCTGTGGGTTTACAGCGTTGTAGTTTGGCAGGAGTAGTTAGTGCATGTAATCATATGTTGTATGCATTAGTTTATTGGGCGCATGCACGACGTGCATGGATGCGACGTGTGCGCAAACATGATGTGTCTCTCGCGTTGCAAGGCTGGCATGTTATAAACAACATTCATATCCGGCACGCCTGCGGCCGACGAGTTATTACCTAGTGTAATAACCCTGCTATTGACACCTCCATATTGCTTTATTATCCTGCCTGTCATGGCTTGACTAGGTTGCAGTTTGCGCCTATGCTAGTTGTTTCATATTCCATGTGCCAAGGACAAACAAAATATTAGTTGTCTCTGCATTTCACCTGAATACATTTATATCAGAAATGATCTAATAACAATTCCTGTTATATTCTCTTCTGTTATAAACTGGGTTAGAGGAATTGTCATATAACAGAATGTTTTGTAACTTTTCGTACATTTGTGGAGGGATATTGGAAAATAAATACTTCGTAATAAGATGTTTTCAAAGCGAAATTTTACACTGAGACCATTGTGCCCAAATAATAATATCCCTTTAAGAGGACCCAAGTCCGACGAATCCATTAAATGCTTTTTATTTTGGTATATCCTATAAAGCCCAATGATAATGTAATTAATAAGGAATTTGACGTGCAAAAAAATACAATTCTCCGAAATATGACTAGTTTTAAAGATGTCAATCCTCTTTATATTTTTGCCGTAATCCTATGATTACACATAATACACTATTCTTTCAATTAGGCATCTCGTAAAACACAGCCTAGAAGTGCTTTTTGAGCGACTTGCAAGCTTCAGTCATTCTCTTGCACAATTCGATATATCAAATGCGTCGTGGATATCATTGTGTAATGATTCGCCTGACGTTTAATTTGATTCTATTCTATTCAGAGTGAAGTTTAGTTACATATAAGCGATATTATAACTGATGAAAGTTGTGTATAATTACGGAGGCATTTTCACAGACAAAAAAATGAGATCTATAGATCAGTAATCGGTTTAGAAGTAAAATTTTCACTATCTTCAGTAAGATTACTTAGGAGTGATATTATAGATTGCTGAAATTAAGTATAATGACAACAATATCGTCAATTTCAAAAAATAACTCGACCTAAAGATTCTATTTTTCGCATAATTCTCTTACCCCTACTACTACTACTACTATACTATCATATACCTAACAATTCAAGGTGAAATTCTGAAGCGATTTGTATAGGATTCGTACCCACTGGTTTCTGGTAAAAAATAAATAAATAAAGAAATATATAAAGTAAAGCATAATTGATTTCAAATCATTTTTCCGACAGCGTACGTGGCGATGTTATTTGTCGCTACCTTCATTAGTTTTAACGCTTTTCAGTAACTAAAAGAAGAACTATCGCAGCTGTTTGTAGCAAATTTCGCCCTCAATCACCTGATACATCATTTATAATAATAAGTCTGAGAGAAATATGAGAAAAAATGGAATCTTTAGACTGAGTCATTTTCTAAAATCGACGAGTTCACGTTATTAGTCTCAGTTTCAGCAATCTATAATATCGCTCTATAGTATATGTAATTAATCTAAAGTACTGAAGGTTGTTGCAAATTTACTCCTGAATCGATTCGTGTAAGATTTGGAATATATTTTTGGAATACATTTCAAATTTCTAACCATTTTTCTGGCTGCGAAATTGTCGCAGTTATTATACTCATTTTCATCAGTTACAATACGCTTTTAAGTAGCCAAGCGAAAAAGTGTCGCAACAGTGTTTAGCAAATTTCACTCTAAATCAGATGGTGTGTGGTTTGTATCGACTGGTGCATGGAAAATATATATAAACTTTAGCCAAAGTGATGTCAAGTCGTTTTTCTCATAGCTAAGGTGGACTCAACTTTCATTAGTTATAATATCAGTTTTAAATAATTAAAAGTAAAACCAGCACACCAGCAAATCTCACGCAGAATCGACCACTATATAATATGAAATCGTAGGGCTTAGAAAATATGAGAACAAATGGAATCTTTAGGTCGAGTCATTTTATGAGATCGACGACGTTGACATTATTAGGTTCAAATTCAATAATCTATAACATCGTTCCTAAGTAATTAATCGAAGGTAATCCTACTGATAGTTACAGAAAATTTACTTCTGAATCGATTTGTTTCCAATTTGTGAATATAAGAATGTAGCAAATATCTATAAAAGTGCAATGTTTGGGACAAGTCATTTTTCTGGCTGCGAAAATATCGCCGTTATTATAGTCAACGTTCATCAGTTATAATATCGCTTTTAAAGTAACTCATCGAAAGGGGTAGAAAGCAGATTTTATTCTGAATTAAATGGTGCATTATTTATAATCATAGGACTAGGGGAAATATGAAAGTAATTGACAAATTTAAAAATATTCATTTTTCAGGAAATTATATTTCTTGACACCTTAGATTTCTTAGTTGAGCAAAGAGTTAATTACGGTATGAAAGAGAATTCTTGGATTTCGATATAAGAAATTAGTTTAAAACAAAATTTCAATTTCATTAGTTCCATTTGTCCATAACGTGGTTCTATCAGAGGACTTTAAAAAGCAGATTATTCTTAAAATAACTGACCTGAAAGATACCAAATATTCTAGAGATATTACTAGTAAGGCCAAATAACAAAAAAATAACTATGTTCTTGTTTATATTATGTAAAATATGCAAAACAGTTTTCAAATATAGTTCTATAGTTTTTAAGTTAAAAAAAGACTTCCTAGAAATAACGAAAATTTTGTTATAATATATTTGTTATAATAACACTTTATTATATAAATTAAATTAATTCTACCATTTTTATAATGTAATATTTTATGACATAAATTTGCTGGATATTGCTAGCCGTTGGCGAGAAAAAAAAGGACTCTAAAATTTCCACAAAGCTCACAGTAATTAATTTACCGTCTGTCTGCTGTATGTCACATTTTTCTTCTCGTTTGTTCCCACGCTTCCATCATTTTCATGATCGTTATACCCATTATGAATCCACATTTTGCAAAACGACGCAAATATAACCCAGACTATAGCACGATGGAAGCTTTTTCTGTTTGCATTTGCAAATGCTCTGTAATTTTAAACTGAGTATACCCATGACGCTATCATAATGAAAGTGTTTCTATCACCTTCGCTAATTAGGAATTTTTTAAAGAATAATATTCGTAGGCAACCTAAATCGTTTCATAAATAAATCAACTTAAGCCTATATAAATAACTTAGGTTTTTATATAGCTATATTTGTATATGTTTCTAACTTGTATGATTTGTGAAGGTTTGTTGGTATAAAAAGGAAGTAACAGCGCGACTGGACGAATAATAGTGCTCCGTTTCTTGTCGTTTTTCCAGGGGTGTGTTAATACAGTGGCATCCTGCTGGGCGACCGAGGAAGACAACTACGTGGACGCAATTTACTGTCACTAATTCGCCGGTGCAGGGGTTTCTTTCGGCCTCCAGCAGATTTGATGGTTGTAGGCCGGCGGAAACTACTTGCTCCGGCGTGTTTTTTATTAACAACGCCTCTACTACGCTGACCTTTCTTCCTGCTGATATTTCTCAATACTAACAAAGAACTAATGATTTTCGTTAATGAAACTAACATATGAACGCATTATTGTAAATTAATAAAACACAAATTTCCCATATATTACGTTGTTGCTTTAGTTTATAATTAGGAATTTCATCAGTACTTCGTGATTATTACGACTCGAACAATTTCCAGATATTTTAATGTGAAGATTAAAATTTGTCGTGAACTTAAAATGGCTTTCTTTGATTCTCAGATCGAACAAACTCAAGCCGTTTTGGCTGTCGATTACGGAGAAGGAGACGCTGCCGGTGCTGGACTTCCTGTCGGCGGCGCTCCTCTCGGCGGAGTACGATCGTGCCTTAAGCCGCGCGCTCGCCATGGCCGAATGCCCCGTGGTGCCGTTCTTCGGCGCCTTCTTGCGCGAACTGCGCGACATTCTCGCGAGCGCGCCGCACGACGGCCTGCCGGGTGCGTCCACCGACGCCGGCGCCGCTCACTACAAGCCGCCGAAGGGTGGCCGACGGGAGCGGGAACGCGAGCAGCGCGAACGCGAACGGGACCAGGAATTGCAACAGCAGCGACAAGTGGTATGATCTGATTTTATTCTGCTTCGTATGTTAAAAGACATCTCTTCAGAATCTAATTATCGATAGATTAAACTGATAAAACTATTCTGAGACAGTGCCTGTAGCATTGCACTGCAACATCCTTAATTATCTATGGTAGTGATGGCGAACCTTTTGAAATCATGAGGCAAATTTATATTTGTACTAGTTCCTCCTGGGTTACCAATACCAATGGGGGCCCCCCGTTAAAATTTCCACAAACGTTTTCGTACTAAGCTCCTTCATCTCCAGTATAGAGGGTATCAGCCTAAGTTTGCGTTGGATTAGTAACTGAGAGGCGAGATAGGTTCACCATCACCGGACTATGGCATTAGTCCGCAGGTCACCCTATTCAGTTTAAGGATGATCCATGCTGGACCCCCACCTAATTGCAATGTGCAAATATGCTCTAATCCATGAGGATCGAGCCAATGAGTTAGTGAGCTAAAAGCTCTGGTGTTATTCCTATTATATTTGAATTGGACACAACGCCATTAAAGGATGCCTTAGTCTATGTTATCCTGAATATAATAACTGAACTTATTGGGATTAAATCTTGGTTGGTTTGGTGATCGGAGTGATGAATCAACGTGTGCAAATGAACTCTCTCTTTATTGAGTATACCGAGCATCCACTGCTATGGTTAGTAGCACTATTCACATCTTCGTCAACTAGTTTTCAACTTTCAATTAGTCATATGGAATGCAAATATTTTTGATAAGAAGAATTCATGTTGCTTTGCATCCCCTCCGAGAATGGGACTCGGGACCTTGCAAACAGCAGTCATTGAACATACCACTACGCCTCTTGGCTGGGCGACTCTCTTCTTATTAACATTATCATACTTATACTTAAAATAATGCTTTCTTAAATGTATTTCTAATACTAAGATATATTAAATTACATGGCATTATTCTGTCTATTGTCTCGCCATGTTGACAATAGATAGAATAATGTGATAGAATAATAATTGATTACTCCTCCGACATGCTATCATGCTGATTTTAAACACAGTATAATTCAAATGTTGGTGAAAGAAGTATGGCAAATATATGTTTTACGTGTTTATTACAAAAATTATACGTAAAGAAAACTTAAACTTAGACTATTTATACAAACTTTTGTGAATGGCGGTAGCGTTAATATATCTAGTTGGTTATTTATGAGGTGGACATTTTAGTGTAAGGCGCGCTTAATGTAAATATTTTCTAGCATGTTAAGTTTATAGCCTTTTACGCCAGGGTATAAAAACTTAAGATTCGAGATGGAACAGTGATGACTGCTGCTAACCACATGTTTGGCTATGGCCGATTATTTGGGGAAACCCGCTTTGATTTCTTTAATATGTTCCAAGCCCTGACCTGACGATGCTGCAAAGCGAAATGTTGGACAATTTTTATAATAAACACGCAAAACATACATTTGCCATACTTCATTCACCATCATTTAATATCATGTTTTACCAAACTCGGACCGTCGAATCGTTCGATTACAATATAATTCCTTACATAATTGCTTAAGGGGTCCGTCCATGCGTTAGTCTCGGTATACCATCGATATCATAACACTGAGGAAAGCCAGAACTTCTGGGGTTTTTGTAAGACGACAATATCTCTAAATTAGTCTCCCTAAAATATTCCCTGTTTATATCTAGCCAGGAATAGTTTGGAATGACATTGTTTTCCATAGTTTTCGTCACATTATGCCCTTATTTCTTATGTTTATTACCTTAATTGATGGTCCTAGGTCATTCCATTGTGAACCCTATACCTGGCTATTCTTCGAGTTCACAGTCGTTAGTTACCATTAGGGACACTAGAAAATACACTTGTATTAGGGCTGAGAAAAGTAAACCCTAAATCTTTAAGATGTTCTTTGACGCTTCAGTAAGATTTCTACTCTATAGGTTCAATCTGAAAATGCAAAATATAGAACCTAAACTCCTACCAATGAAATGTTCCGATAGATCATTCTATAAGTCTCTGCTATTGATAATCGGAAAAAATATTTTAAAAAGGGCACTTCCTCTTTCGTTACTTTTTCTACAATATTTCATTAAAAAAAGAAATGAAACCAACCTACTTTTCCAAGAAAAAATGATGAATAAATAATCTATTCAATTCAACAACTGATGATGCTTCAAGATAAAAATATATACTAACAATAAGCTTCAAAGTAAACAATAAATCTAAAAAAATCTAATTAAAATTGAAGCGGTGGCAATCTTAGAGGAAGAATCGAGATCCTCCAGACCTGATTAGGAATCTCCATAATAGGAACGTCTAACCGAAAAAGTTCCCGTTTTCAGTTCATATCTGATTACAACGGTGAAGACCATCATTTCACGAAAATCGGTCCGGGCGGGCTCATCAACATCGAGAAGATCTATCGCACGCAGGCGGTGATGGATCACATCTCGCTCTGCCATCAGCACTACCACACGCGGCATCGCATCTCGCCGACGCACACCCTAATCGACTATTTGAAGTAAGTCCCATCATGACATGACGCCTGAAAGCAAAACCAGCAGATTGTTATTTTGACTGACGTTTGCCTTGTAGATCAAACACTTCCCAGCCACATCGTATTCTCGCCACCGGTCCACCGGACAAGCGCGAGATGGATGCCGAGTACGATCTGGACGTGGACGGCTATCATCCCGTACAACCGCTGGTACACGATCACGGCGTCAGCTTCGTGTGCCTCTCCTCGCCGCTGACGAAAATCGACCAGCACATCATTCAGGTGCGTTTTACTCGCATCTCTTGCGATGACCTTGACCCAATTTCTTTTCTCGACAAGTTAAGACCCCCACCTACAAGACCTCACGTTCTTGGAACTCCATCTCAACAAATCTCATCACACTGGCGTCTCCAAAGAGATATGAACCAGTGTCTGTAAAATTGATGTATTTCAGATTTTACAACATGGCAGTACAGCGGTACTGTGGGAGGGCGTCGAGGGACCATCGCCGCCGGGTGTTCGAGGTTCTCTGCTCTATCTACGGCTTGACCGCTCTTGTAGCACGTTGACGTGGGTGCGGCCCAGCTGGAGTGGGCTCAAGACGGGCGGCATTGCCGATGGGGATCCGTTCACCACCGACTTCAACCTCTCCTACAATCCGGAGGATACTCTAGCACCAGGTCTGCTTAGCAAACTCGCGCTTCAGGCATCCGGGGAGCAATCGACCGGCACCACCTTGGACGATGGGTAAGTTTGAGCAACATCTGAGTATAACCAACTTTGGTTGATAAGATAACAGTGCTCCATTCTCAAGACCTGGCTGTAATTGTTGCGTAATTATAGCAGGCGGCAAAGTTCGTGATTCAATCAGCGTGCCAGTGGTTGGAAGTTAGAGAAAGTTCTCAAGCAGCATTAATTACGAAAGGCTTTTTACGAGTGATTCGCTTGCCATCAAATGCAACTTCGACACATATTACAGAGTTTATTGATTCTTTCTAAGACTTTTGAACTTTGGAACTGAGATTTTAGGAAGTGAAATTTTTAATATGATAAAGTTTGTATATATTTATGGAATACCTTTTTACGTTTGGAACAACCTAGACTGAAAGAAAATAAATAGATTTAAGAGTTAATTATTTCCATCTGGAATAACTAGCCTGAAAAGTTGTTAACCAGACAAATTAAGTCATTAATTAAATTAAGTCCCTTCTATCCATATACATAAAGCCTAAATAACTGGAAATCCTTGATAGAGTATCTACAATTTGCATGACGGATTATTGTCATCAAACATCGATAATCATGTTTCCTATTATAATTAATAATAGTTGCGGCTTTTGCAATTGCAACGTATTAGTTACCCCACATTCCTGACACTCTGCTTGGGGTGGTATGCGAGTGAGAGCGTGATTACTCTGCAACTAGACATCTACAATTATCTTCCTAACGCAATTTCCTGGTGTTTGTGCAATTCCCAGAATTTGGAAAATTGTTCACTGCAATTTAGACATAATCATAAATCCTCGTTCAGAACATGTCGGATATAATGCGCAGCTGCTGGCAAGCAAATAACAAACAAAAACCCTAATGAACCTAAATTATGTTCTGCGGCAGCTTCCTGGACCTACTCGCCGTGAAAGAGGTGCATCTGGGTGGACGTGATCCTGAACGGGAGTTTGAACTCGCACAGATGGCGCGCAAGTACGGCATGTCGCATGAACAGGGTTCCGAGTGTGCCCTAACAATACTTTACGGCTATGGTCTTAGCGACAATCGGCTGTTGTACATCGCCTGCCCGCCGTCGATCTGCAGGTGAGATAAATGTGGAGGGTTAGAAGGGGATAATTGTGATTGTGGATCATTTATTATTTATAGAATCACAAGAAAAACAATCGGCGTATATTTTATTCCAAGTTAACATTTTCAAAATATCGAAATGATGACATAAGATTCGAAGAAAAAGAATTCTTGTCCTATAAAGACTAGGCCACTATATCTAATCAAAATCATGAATCATCAGGGAATATATATTGTTTTATAATAAATGGCATTCCAAACTTTCGCTCCTTACAATTTTCGGTACGATATCTGAAGGGGGACTCCTTTATATCCCATCACTTTCCAAGGGGGAGTCCAATGTACAGTCACGTCTCAGACGGGAGGATCCTTGTGTCCGGAAATATCAGCGGGTCAGAAAGCATCTCTGCGGGAACCTACGTCCAAAAATATCTCTCGGTGGACCCACACATGTCCCATCATGCTTTAAGGGGGAGACCCTATACTCAGTTATGTCTCAGATGGGAGGTTCCTTGTGTCCGGAAGGACTTGCGGGTTCGAAAGTATCTCTGGGGAGTCCATGTCCGGACGTATCTCTGGGGGCGGGGGCGTGCTCATGTCCCATCATGTTTCAAGGGGGAGCCCCCATGTCCAGTAATATTTCATATTATTACACCCCTGCAATTATATTGTGCCCCGCGACGGGAACATTCCCCAAAGTTTGAGAAACGTTTAGTTACTGAATAAGCATCTACAGTTTATATTTTCACTGGACCCTCAGAAAATTATTATATTCAGAAAGGAGCAAAGTTAGAATTTCAAACCTGACCATTTATCAAAGTTTCTCAAAATCTGGTCAGGGCACATCTAGAATCCTCATGTGGCTATGAACTAATCAGACGGGACCAGAGATTGATATCTCTGATATCTATTGATATATCAGTATTAGTTTGTCTGGAAGGAGGTATACTACAAAATATAGGATGACGTAAAAATTCCGGAACATACTTTCAACCTAGGACATTCATCTCTGCGGATAGTGCTGGGGACACACTGTTACACACGCTGATTTAGACAAAGATGGATTCTAAATCAAACTCGAACTACCCTTTAGTAAACACTAGTCCAGCCACTATCAACCATTAACACATCGCGTATTTTTCAATTATCAACACATGTGCTTTGTTCTTTTCGGGCGTAGTTTGAGTGGGTGTGGGCTAATAGGGTTTGAATTGTATAGGGTCTGGTACAGCGGGCTGTCCTGGCTGATAAGAGGACTGGCACGACAGCAGGCGCTCTGTGATCGGCGGCTGCTGTGGCTAAGGGAGCAGTACATGCAGCTCTACCACGAGGACGGCTATTGTTGCGGTCCATTGGCGGCGGACGCCATTAGGGTAAGTCAGGCGTAGCCGAAATGCCGAAATGGAAACCAATTGATACGGCAGAAAAGCTCCGGGGGGATGCATTGTGTGCATCCTATTCGTTTTTTATCCACGCCGGATTGCGATCGCGTTATTTACAGCCTGCAGCCGTGCGCAATTCGATTCATTCCAGATTTATTTTCTCCTATATCCTATTCAAATATGATATTCAATGCTGAATCGGGGATATCCGATTGAGAAAGCCTATGATTTCCATGGCTATTATAGCTTGGGATTGGGTCATTTTTTAAATTGATTTTTGATCTTTGATTCTTCATTTTTCATCTTTATTCAATTTAGTGTGCTTTAAAAGAGTCTTGTTATGCTTTAGTAAACCTGCAAGTATGTACAGAAGTTAATTTCATGCTGAATAAAATAAAATTGAAGATAGGGAGTGAAAGATTAAGCAGTGTCGTATTATTAAAGTGAAATAAGAAGGATATACTAAAAGATTAGTACAATTACAATATTACAATTTCGACATTTTTTCTTGGTTCAGTATACATTGATTAAAGTAGCTCTTTTCTGTCTTTACCAGTACATATTCGTGGGCCTTCTGCCTTTTGTTTTATATTTCTATAAAGTTATACCTATTTTGTGGCTTCTTTCTATATCCTCTATTATATTTTCCTTATAGTTGGTCTTCCTTTGCTTCATTTTGGTTTTCCCTCCATTATGTTTATGTTTCATTCATGTGTGTTTCCCTCATGACATGTTCCATCCATCTTAATCTTTGTGTTTTCGTTTATAATGTGTTCTTCGTGTAATATCTTTTGGTCAAAGATATTACTGGAAGTTACAATAAGTTTTCGAAACATGATTTGGTTCAGATTAATTGAACTCATTTTGGAACTCAATTGGGACAGTAAAACGTAGTTACCCACAAATTATTTACTCGAATTGCGTTTGTACAGGGGTCGGCATCAATTGAGACGCATGTCACCGAGAAACCCTTTTGCTAATTTGATGCGACTCAAAAAATGAATTTGGTTGATGAATCTTCTTCATTGATCATAATAACCTAAAGGGGAACCTACTTGACGGTTTATATTACGACCAGGGGCGAAGGGACCCACTGTAGAGGAATGGATCATACTGTCTCAAGAGGGACCCTTTCTTTTCTTAATGATGCTAACATACCTGTACTAAATATCTTTTATAATGTGAAAAAAGCTCTGTCACAAATGTACTATTCAATAATAATATTCAAATTATGATTTATTTTAACCCACAGTCAAATAAGGTTTTCAATCCTTGTTTGTATCTTTGATTCTTCATTTTTCATCATTATTAAATTAAATGTACTTTAAAAAATAGGTCTTATGCTTTAGTTAGTCTGCAAGTATGTATAGAAGCAAATTCCATTTTGGAATTGGAATTTGGATTCGAAAAAAACTAATGTTCGCATTATTAAAGTGGAATGAGAATTACAAAAAGATTAGTTTAATTAAGATATTTCAATTTCGGAATTTTTCACTTTATTCCATATATCTAGATTGATTAAAGTAGCTCTTTGTTGTCTTTATCTGTCCTTTTTTTGCGGAATAGTTTCAGCCCCATTTCATATTAGTGCATTACATTGCCCTCTGCCTTTTATTTTATATTTCCATTAGGTTATATTTGTTATGTGGTTACTTCGAGCTTCCTCTAGCAATGTTTTGCCTACTGTTGTTTGTTGTCCTATGTTTTTTCTTCAATTTGCTTTTTCCTCCATTATGTGTTTTTTCCACATGGCATATTCCATTCATCTTAATCTTTGTATTTTCGTTTGTAATGTTTTCTTCATGTCATATCTTTTGGACAGAGTTATTACACGAAGTTACAATAACTTAAATACTAAACCTGATTTGGTTCAGATTAATTGAATTGACTTGCCCAGTGAAGTAAAACCTAGTTACTTACGATCGATTCCCTCATGTTGTTCTAGTTCAGTGGTCGGAAATATATGACCCGCGAGTCACCGAGGAACTCATTTGCTAATTTGTGGCGACCCACTTGTGGGGTCAAACTATTACCAGGGGGCGAGGTTGTCCTCCTTTCGTGGAGTTGATAATACTGTGTCAACTGAAATCGTCTCCTTACCTTGATGATGGTTGCATCCCTGTAAAAGTACTTTTTGAAATGAAAAAAATATTGACCCTAGTATCATCTATAATTTAGTTTGTGATTGCAGTCATTCCTATTTCTTTCATATCCAAAGAGTTTAATCTAGAATATCCGAAAATCTGACACCTTTTGTGAGCCTAACACTTTTAGTTTGCAGCCTAAAGATGTTTATCTAACTTTTGTTTGTAAATTGTTGAATTACAGTCATTTGGAGGCCGTGATTGGTCGCTCGCAGGAATGGCTCAAAGTTCGCAGTCCGGTGCCGAGACCTCGGGCCTCCGGCGGGAAGTTTCCATGAAGATAAAAAAGAAACAACTCCTCAGCAATCAAACATTCAAGGTACGAACCTAGTTTATTCCCAAGTTCGCCCAGGGAGCACACAAGACGGCGCAGGAATTAATAAAAGTTTAATCAGTGGAAAAACGAAATTACGAAACAATCCAACTTCAGCATTAACATCACAATTCAAGTGCATTTCATTACGGGCGCTGAGCTATGTCGGAAGCCCCTCCGCACCTTGTTTCTTGTATTGCACGACGGTACACCTGGATTACGCCACGCCACTTGGGAAATTTCTGTGTTCAGCTAGAAAATACCGACTTTGCGATGGCTGGTGGCAGCCGCGATGTGCCGCCGCCGGCGACGTTGTGAGCGTACCCGAGACGACGTTGTAATCTCATATTCATATGTTCGCGAGCGCACGGAACTTAACGTCGTTATGCCGCCCATTTCAGGAAAAGGGGAGGGCGGCATCGGTGGTGGCGGCGGCGTATGCATGTTTTATACACGTTATCCCACCGTCGTTATCCGGCTGCGCTAAATGTATGTCAACATATTTGCTTCAAATTTGAACGTCTTTGTAGGATAAGAGCCTCAAGTCGCAGTTCGTCGAGCCAACAACGATGGTGATGGAGAGCAGCTACTGGCGTAATCCCAACCACCACCGCCAATCGACGCCCACCACCTTCCCGGAGCATCAACCGGACGTGTCACGCCATCATAGTCTGGGACATCTGGCGTATAATGTGTCGCAGCCGTGTGCAAAATTCGAGCGGTAATTTCATATTCAATTTGCGCGGATTCCAAATTTACTCAATTTAACCAAGCCACAAAAACGGCTTTATAGCTGTGTTATCATTTCGAAATGTTCCGGCTATAATTCCTGGACACCATTCAAACTTGATGTCTGTTCATGTCCCCAGGGAACGACATGGATCAACGGAACATTTATGGCATGGTCGACATCCGCGTGTGGGTTCCATTCTCTACGACACTCAATTAGACTTTGTAGACTTCGTAACGCTTTTTCGTTCGTTTAGGTAACGTATGTTTACTTTTATTATAATGCGAATATTTTACGACGCTATTTCCATGCTAATAAAAATGCATCCCCCATTATTTTTCATCCCACTGGGTATATGTTCTCTTCTAGCATATTTTCAATCATTAAT
>JAODAC010024508.1:3734-17251 GCA_027575185.1 Mimaenictus wilsoni
TCAAATACAACTCCCTCATCAAAACCCACCAACCAATCAGAAGAGAGATGCCTGTGGTAAGGTGACTCCCGATTCGACACACTACAACTTTCCCCCCCCCCCCCCTCCAATCAACTAACACGAGGCCTATGTTAATTCTCATATAAAAGTGGGCTAGTACGCACCTTATTTGGCTACTTCGTTAGTAATGATTTCTCCTAACTCATTCACACAACTACTATCATACAGTTTTGTTTGAACGACCCCAGGCATTAACATATCAAAGAAGAACATATAATCATTTAGCACAATTAATGAATTTACAACAAAATTAATTAATTGAAATTGAAATTTAACACGGAAAGAGAAAATTTGAAGCCCCCGACCGGGTTCGAACTGGCGACCTTTGGGACACCGGCCAAAAATCCATCGTCCTTCGTCAATTATCAAAAATCCATTATAACATGATTTATATATCTTAGAAATGCTTTCACTTAATATGTAAATCAGTGTATGTCGGTGCACCAACTCTTGAATTGGAGAGCAGATTGCCGCGTTTACATTAGTTACTAGGTTCGAACAATACTCCGATGTCTTCAGGTAAAGTCTCTCATACAAAGTCACCGGCAGCTAATTGAGGTTAATAGTAAATAGAAGAAGCGGATCTATAAATAGTGCAGAGCTTTTACTGAGGGTCGAAAAGGAGTTCACCATGAAGGACGCTGTGGAAGTGAGCTGCTCAAAGATCGGAGGGTCCGTGAACTTGTTGAATATATTTCTCAATTCCACGGCACAAATGAACGAGTATGCTTCCTCAGAGGCGGTAGATGTCTTGGGCTTCATGTTACGAAAGCTAGTTTACTTTCTTTGCAGGTGTTGCAAACAGCAACATCAACCCGCGTATCGACGCGGATCTTTTACATTAGCAGGACCTGAATTGCCCTTTCGTTGACAGTAATGATTGAGCTGCGGAAAGAAGTTAATAGACGAAGTGTCAGATGTAATTAACTTTATATACGAAAATATTACAGCTCCTTGATCGAGGTCCATACCTCCAACTTCCCACACCATTCATCTCTACCTCGTCCATCCACTCTTTTCGTCTATTCTGGGCACCCGCAGTCTACCACTGTCTCTCTCTATCTCAACATCTACAAGGTGTACCACGAAATACTACCCTACAGATTCGCCAAAACGGGATTGATGCACTTGCTGCCAGCTTTCACAGCACCATCCCCTAACTTGCGATTTCCACCTTGGTAACATTATGTACTATAGCGCAAACAAGCAAAAACGTTACTTTTTGATTACCTACATTTTTTTCCTAGAGGGCATATTTCTCGAGATATTTAAAGTTTTCACGTTAAAAAACTCACCAAAATTTTATTAAAATATAAAACATGTATATATCTCACGATAATATTCAGAAAAGAAGCGAAAATTCTTTACGCAATCATATAAAATCAGAGTATTGACAGGTTTTTATTAATTTCGGTTTTACATCTATATCTCGGCAGCGAGAACTTTGCGCCACTGAAATCGTGAATATAAAATAAGTTTACACGCCTCTATTTGAGAATAGTCGAATGCAGCATACAAAAATCTCCGCTTTTCAAGCGCAGCGTGACATAATTGACAGAATAAAATTTATTACATTTCATAATAGTAGGAAACGAGACTCTTTCAGAAACGCATAAACTTGTGAGTGCCAATAACTTGCTAAAAAATTCAAAAAAAAAGTGGAAATGTTATTTAATAACATCGAAAAATAGAATAACTTTTTATTTGAAAGAGTCATATTTTTAACATGGATGCCCACAACTTATCATACATCAGGATTGATGCATGACTGGTTGCCTTCGGAGGCATATACGTCATGCTTTGTTCCTGCTGAATTGGAAATCGGAAAAACGCAAGTTTTTCCCAAGACAAATTCGTGTTTTTCACGCGGAAGCACTTCGCGGATTTGTGCCGCGTTTGCATATTTGCACGTACATCACGTAAAATGGCGTTTTGCGGCGCGGGACGAGGCGGGGAGAAAATAAATTGTTAGAAATTGTAAGCCACAAGCATAAAAGGGCGTGCTACAAGCAGCGTATTCGCATTTTTTCATTCTCGCAAAACACGACGATAAAACTGGAGGCAGCGTCTTCTCTGCTCTGAGGACACGAGGCATTCGAGCCGAAAAATACGTCGAAAATTCACTATGCGTCTTATTCAATAAAAATATAGTGGTTTGATATGTGCGCGTTGCATCAGCGCCGTGGGGAAATGCGTACGGCGGAGGTACTCGTTGGTGCCCGACGCCACCACCACATGTGTGGTTGGATGGTTGACGCGACCAGGCGAAAAACATAAAAAATACATTTCCCATACTGGGCGATGATAAATGGGCGTATGTGCGTGTGCGACGTGGAAACAGGCGTATGTACTCATGGTGTATGTATGGCTATAACCGCGTGGCGCCAGCCGGAGTGGAAATTTTCAAGAGGGACGAATAGGACGAACGTTTCCGTGGGAATGACGATAAAAAAACGCGTATGGACGCGGAATAGAACTATAAACTGCCACACGGTGACAAATGAATTTGCAAAGATGCTCGGAATGACCGTTTTAGCATATTTTTAAATTTTAAAACCTTGTTCAGACTGATGTATGAATGTGTGATGTATGAATCTTTTTTGATGAAGGTTTTAGACAGTTTCGCATAAAGAATTCTTTAAATATTGTCTTAAAGCATTACAGAATTTGTTTAACATCTTATTTTTAATATAAGTACTTTAAAATTTCCTTTGAGTTCTTCTTTGAATACTGTTTAGAAACTTTATAGTTTCTAGTTTATTGAACATCAAGAACTTTTTTTGTTGAAATTATAAACATCAATAAAACAGAAGTTGGAAATTTCTATTACGATTGGCTTGTTGAATATCAATTTTTCAGCGTGGCCCACAAAGAAATACACTTCACAAGCATATTTGCGCGAATAGGAAACCCGTAGTCGAGCAGATTGCGCCACTTTTGCTACAGCTCACACACGCGTTGTATGCGCGTCTATTGAAGTTGGCAAAGAAGTGAATTGAAATTCGCAACTCGCAACTATTGCAAAGCGGGCGTGTCGTGTGTATGTACCACGAGAGTATCATGCTTTGCCTGTCAGGCTCCGGCAACAAACAGGAACAAGTTTCACGTTTGGGGTTGGGTTTTGTGGTGGCCTTGTGTATGCGTCCGAAAAACAGTGCAACTTCGAGTTGAATTGAACGCGCGCACAATATGCGCATAAAACCTGAAGCCTGAAAATTGAAATGGCATAGAACGTGATGGGCGCACGGGAGGAGCTCGGCGCGGTGGCCGACCAAACCATCATAAAACACGTTCATTATATAGTAAATCGACACACCGCCCACGAAATGCCACACTATTACACGCGATTTGAAAGTTGGCGTACAATTTACGCGCTTTTTGTGTCGCGATTTTGTTGTAACGCAATGAGAACGTGCATGAAGTATCATAGTATATGACGATGCGCGGATGCTTTTAGTGTTTTCACGCTAAAGGTTTTGAGGGTATAGGGGTGGTAGAATATACGGGTGAATTTGTAGTCGCACCGCGTGCGTATGAGAATGATGTAAGCGCGGAATATGTTTGGCCCGTGCCTCCACAGGGGATGGTACATTACGTCGCCAACTTGCGAATAAATTAATTAGGAAACACCCGCATGCCGGGTGGCCGTGCTTCTTGCACATGTGGCGCACACTCCCATTTTCACCAACGTTTTTGTTTTGCTCCTTTTGGCGGTAACATACCGCTAATATCTTATAAAACACAACCAGCGATGCATTAATTTCAATTTTCAATGTTTACTTTTTGAAGTGATGCACATTTCCGGAATAATTGTACCGTTTTCCATGATTCTATTAATTAGTGACTAGGTTTCTTTGCTTTTTATGTCACTTGAAGTTAGATAAAATAAATATTAGAGCATATTAGAGCGTTTTCCTACCCCTGGGAGACCATTGAAGATGGAGCGTGGCTGGAGTCGGCTGAGGGCCTTTATATACTAAAATTCTTACGCAGTGGTTCAGTTTCTCAGCAAAGGAAATTTAATATCGTTTAATAAAGGTGTCCCAAAAAGAGAAAATATATACTAGATTTTACATTGATGCCAATAAAACGATTCCGCTTATTTCTGATTTAGCTTTGCTTAAATTTGTTACGATACATTTAGATCTTAATTTGCTTGGTAGGAAATTTTACAATCTCTAAAAGATTTGTATCTACTTATTCCGGTAAATTTTTCCCAAAAAAAATAAAAACAAAATTTTAAATCCCCTTTTTGTAAAATTGATCCACTTCCACACGCTCTCTATAGCTCTGTCCCCTCCAACACAGACTCCTTTACAGTTCATACTGATCTGCACAAGATTAAATCTTGTTCGGTCGGAGACATCGGAGATGTACTTAACGGCGCAGAGAAATCGAGTGCGATTGCGATTCGTGCGGTGCTTGGTTGTGCGCGGAATCGCTTGAACCGACCGAATTGCGTGGGTTTAACTTAACTCCCAAGTAGTCACTCAATCTGCATGCAGCCGACACATTCACACATCGCGACGACAAGAGTTCGCGCTCTATCTTCCAACATCCAACCGGGGCCCCGTTTGCCCATGCCAATGGCATCCGGAATGGAGTAGTCTAGTTTGCGACTCTTCTCACCAAACCCTCCGCCACCCCACCCGTCTCATATACCAGCTTCCATGAGCGTGTGGTTCGCTGTAGTAAACGGTGAACGAAGGCAATAGAGTGGTGTAGTGGCTAGAGTGAGGTGGAGTGAAGAGATGGAGCCGGATTCCCCCCAGAATGGGCTTGGATATTCCTCAAGTTGTCACATGCAGTGAACATGAGTAGAGAGCGCGCCGAGCATGAGCAGATTGTGCTGAAAAGAAGCGGCGAGGAAAAACGAAGGAAATTTGAATATACAGAAGGTTTGCTTGTACACGCATAGGTTTGCACCATCGACGCTATCACCATCGATGGGTCTTTATCTTAAAATCGCAATTTATCTTTGTATAGTCAAATATGGGGCTGTGGGATTTTGGGAAGGCGTTCGGATAAAGGTTTTCGGGGACTGACTCTAGGGATAGATAGTGGTCATCTATACACGGTTTACCTCTATTTTAACATGCGGTATAGTGATGTAGTCCGTAGCTTTAGAGCGTTCCTCTTTTATCGCTTTTATGACTGTTCGATTGTGAATGCGGTGCACGCTTGTACCAACTTGAATATGGGACATCTGTTCCTCGTGGCGATTCACCGAGAATATCCCGTGAGGAAAGCAGATTGAGGCAGACTGTCGAAGCGTACATATGTCTCCGTGTGTAGTCTTGTCCTAGCCTGAGGTTAGCCGAAAACGGATTGATGTATTCGCACAGGCCACGGCTGGATTCCGGAGGACCATGTTTTGGTTAAGTGCGGAGGATTTGGGGGCATCCGGTCGATGTGCGTACGTGATCGGACATGGAATATGCCAGACCACCGACACGTGTGTTGTAACACGATAATCCCAACGTAACTTGTTTATCGCCAAACAAACCCTAGGAATAGTCATAGGACGTTTCCATTTCCTACTGCTTTTCGACTTTGAAGCCTGCAGGGAGCTTTATCTAAGTGGGGGACATCATATCCAATTTGATTTTAGGACTTTCATTTAGGAGGTCATTATATGTCAAAATATCACCCTTGTATTATATCGAAATCAGAAAATCAGTATTTGATTAACGCTGAAGGATGTTATTTTAACTCTGTTAAACCACAAATTTATAGAATTCTAGTTAATCCGATTACCAATACTTTATTTCTTGTTACAGGTGAGTATCATCAACATTCCACGAGTGTTCCATGCGCGGAGGGTAAACTGGTGTTTACTGGACGTGTTCCGGCGCCTTCGCATTTACTAGTAAGATAAATAGCGACTGCGTGTTATTCCATTAGGTGTAATCATGCGGAACGAGGCGGCCAAGACGGTCGTGCTTACTTGCAGCGATCGCATCTGCGCAACCCAGAGCTAAGGGGAGCCCGTGCGCGCGCTTGCAATCATTAAATTACAATATTTATACAATGCCGCAGCGTCTTGTGGCATTTTCTTAACCATATTTAACCAACTGCGGCGAGCATATTTACTCGGGTTTGTGTTGTATACACCGGCGGCGTCCTTCGTTTACAGTCGCAGTCACTGGCTTCCGTCCACATTTACATTTTACATTCTCTAATCAAATATTTACCTATAAACCCTTCCGTTTCATTTAGCACGCGGCGGCAGTAAGCTGATATCTTTCGCGTTTTCTTAGGCGCGACGGCGTCGAGTGCGAAACCTCGGTATGTCTTTAAAACCCACTGGCAAAGTATTATACTCCCGATAAAATGAGCGTGAAATAAGGGAAGATGGAATTCCCTACGGCAGCGGAGCCGGCGCTTGTGGCCCGCCGAGATAATACCAACGGGGAGCATGTGCTTTTAAATTGGTGACTTTAACGTAGATTTTAATAGAAAATTTCTTGTTTTTCATATCACATACTTTCCTTTCCTTGGGAAAGTTAGAAAGGGGAAGTTTGGCCAACTTTTTTATTTTGAAAAATTATGGCCTAATATATTTTATTTTTTGCCCCTGTCATTTCTGGATGTATGCATCGTATCTCTTTTGGGTTTGGGCGTGTATTTTACTAGTAAATTCAGTAAAGCTCTTCCGCTTCAGTAAAGCGGAACACCGTGCCTGAGTTGTACCCACTAGTTGTTACTCAAGCGTGCATTTTTAGCCAATTTGTAGTCATCCCTTGAATAAGCGTAGTTTGCTGTAATGGTGCATTCAGCACTAAACAGTTTTGCAGGATATAACTATGGGTACGTCAAAAGGTGGTGCCGTGATGTGGAAGAATTCGAATAACTTTTTTATTTGCAAAAATTATGGCGTAATATGTTTTAATTTGAAAATGCTTCAGAATTAACACGTTTAGGATGTTTTAATTTTTGCACCTCTCATTCCTGGGGGCATGCGTCGTATCCCTTTTGTATTTGATCATATTATTTATTGGTAAATTCGGTAAAGCTCCTTCCGTGGAGCTCCGCGCTTGAGTTTCACCCGCCAGTTATAACTCTATCGGGCATTTTTAGCCAACTCCTAGTAGTCCCATGAATAAATTTAGTTTGTTGTAATGCTTCATTTCGAATTAAACGGTTTTGAAGGATATGATTATGGGTATGTCAAAAAGTTGTGCCTGGAGGTGGTAGAATTTGGCTAATTTTTTTATTTGTAAAAATTGTGGCGTAATATGATTTATTCTTTGGGTTTGGCCGTGTTTTTACTGCTATATTCAGCAAAGCTCCTTCGGTGGAGCTCCGCATTTGAGTTACACCCGCCATTTGATACTGAAGCGTACATTTTGAAGTCATGGGACTTCAACAAATCATGATTAGAAATCATAACCTCTAACATGTTGGAATCGAATAATTCGCTCCGAACCCACCTTTTATCAAGCCCTAAATGAGAATAAATGTGTGCCGATATAAGCTGATCCTGCAAGGCGAGATCCTCGGAATGGGCGCCAAATATCCGACGACCAAGCAAGGATACGACTATATGACAGGGAAATATAGCGCTGGTATGCATCCTTCCGCATGCACGTTGAACGTTTCCTCACACAACCACCTACCCACCCTCTCACGTACACTTTACACCCATTTTACATTCGCGTCGTTTTGATCTTATGACTTGTGCGCTCGCCTGGCGAAAGCCAAGGACGAATAGAGCGATGTGATCCTGTAAATGTCTCACTCTAACTCTCTCACGAGCGCAGCTTCCTTCTAAGACTTGTAGAATCCTCATATATGACGTCGTTCCGATGGGGGCATGGATTCACTACAATTCCTCCCCTCATTCGTTGTCTGCTTCGTCCTTCGCGAACACAATTCATCCGGCCCCCGAGTTTGGCGGCGTGATTCAGGACGAAGTAATATTGCCACACCGTGCAACAACGCACCGACGACGACTACTCGACGACCGTACGTGTTGTACGGTTGTGCAGCGTACCTTGGAGCACTTTGTTTGCGTTTAATAACCGACTTGTTCATGTTTTACGTTCCGCTGTAGCCGAAAATCATCATTCACGAGGCGGGCGCGGCGGTTTGCTAATATTTCCGTGGCAATAATAACGCCGTTGTGGCTCAAGGCTGGTGGCAGAAAAGCACGGAGGGTTGTTGAATGCTTTCTGTGGCTTGGTAAACTATTGTGGTGCTTCAAATTGAAGGAATTTCTAGACGCTGTTGGCATAGCATCACGTTTACACTCGCGTTAACAGCTATTTTTCAAAGATATTTTTTAAGAATGCGTTTTACCTGAAAAGTGCTATTTTTTAAGAAAAAAAAATGTTTGGTTGGGGCATTTATATTATTCATAACAGCAATGGGTTTCAATTTTTTTCTTCTTCTTGGAGTCTTTTGGAGTCTTTTTGCACATAGTTTTAGAATTCGCGGATCCTATTAGAGGTACTGATGAAAATTTAATCCACACAAGACTAGGTGGATTAAATTTCGTAAAATTATGACGGACTCGAAGGATCAAAATTGCTTCATGGCAACCCCTATGAAAAGTGGGGGTTGCCCTGACTTTCGTGTTTCTTCTAGGAAACAGATCTCACTTTGAGAACCACTGTTTTGGAGTCATGAACATAATTTTTGACTATTTGTATACTTTTAGAATTTATTCGAACGTTTCTTGTAGTTTCTGATTCCTCTGGAGCATGAATTGCCCTTTTTTTTCCTGATGCTACCAGTGAGCGCCTGATCACACTTTTCTCGGCAAATATTTACAGTAATATTTATTTGATTTTAATTGCACTTATTTTTTGAATATAACAATGTGCTTTTCGCCACTCTCCAAAATGTTTCTCAATTTTTTCAATTTTTTTTTGGTCATTTTATAAATTGTTTTAGAATTCGCAGACTCCATTAGAGATACTGATGAATAGGCTTGTGTGCACTAACTTTTTTATTTTGTTAAATTGTAATGGCCCCGAAAGGCGTATCCTCCTGAGATGTTTGTCAAAATTACTCCAAGGGGAACCCCTGTTAATTTTCGTGCTTCTACGAAACAAACCCCACTTTAAGAGCCACTGTTTTACAGTCATAGGCATGATTTAATTATTTGAATACGTTTAGAATTTGTTCGAACGTTTCTTATAGCTTTTGATTCCTCTAAAGCATGAGTTGCCCTTTTCTTTCCTATTCCAACCAGTGAGCGCCTTTTAAACTTATTTCGACACATATTTTCAGTAATATTTATTTGTGAACAATTTTAATTTATTGAATATAGCAACGTATCCTTTTTGGCCACTCATTCCAAGCCACCTGGCGAAGGAATGTCCAAAATTATGCTTTAATTTGTAAACTACTCGATACTATTCAGGTAAACAAAAATTATTTCTGTATTTATTCATCTCTAACTGGATTTGTATCCAATTTGGCAAAGTTCTAGTAGTAAAATTCACTCAACTATATTCTTCCACCATATTGAACAGCGACCATCGTAGGGCTGTATATCTTCGGCGGAGTTATCCAGTCTTCCCATATATTTGCCTTTTTTAAGGATACTTCCCTTCTTTATACTCGTATACTTCTAATATACTTTTATATTTATTTTCGCCGCGGAGTATTTTTAACTACGTCTTTATGCGTTTATGCGGTAACTCGTGTGTTATTTGATGTCCTGGACGACGGAGGTCCCGCTTCCTTATTGCCGCCCCCGAAACGCTCTTCCCGGCCTTCCTTCTACACGCTTCTCCTTTATATTATATTTGACGCTGGCTGGTACTTGAGCTGGTTTTGCCGAAGGTATAAACGTGGCTTTCGTGAAGAGAGTCCACTGCTCGTAAAATAAATTCTTCAATAAAGCAACAAGTCGTATTCCTTCTAATGTACGATCGTCGTTAGTTTTTGGCCAAGCAGAAAATGAACAAAAATAGATTTCTCTTCGCTTCCTCTTATTTAAGTTTGTTAATCATATCCGCAAAATTATGCAGGTTAATCACAAACACAAATTTGAAATGATACAAATACAACTATTAAATGATACAAATATAAACCAAAATAAATGCCAAGAATAATGTAATGAATGGAAATGATTTATTGCAGAATGTTAATTCATGTCATTTTTGGAACGCTTATTTATTGTGATAAATGTATGAAGATTAGAAATAAACATTATAGTGCATTTTGATGTAATCCTATACATTACTTTGATTACAACTCATTTAATGGCGTTGCTCATTTTCTGCCATTACTGCTAATAATACATTTCCATGTATACCGGAATATATTAAAATATTCCATTGTTATTTACGTTATTTCATAGAATGTGTTGTTTTTGTGCACTGTTGGAAGGTTAGTTGTTAAAATATGCACGCAATATCTTCATCTATCATCATTATAACTTTGGCCGAAAATAAATAAAAGTCGCGAATAAATGATGGCGAATTCATAATCGCCGACATTTACACTCGGTCCTCTTTCGGTTTGAGGTCGTTGCTTTGAGCGAATAAACAGCGCGCGGGAATTTAATCAAGACGTTCCTTCCGCTGCGGATTATTACGCTGATGATGATGGACGTAAGTGAATAAAGCAATGCAATAATGTCGAAAATTAAAATGGGAAAGCGGGCGAAGGGCCACAACTCGATAGCACGGATGTAATTATTCGAAATGATATCTCGCGAAACGTATTAATTCCCTTCTACGTAGATTCAAGATTTCCAAGCGATTTTCGAGAGTAGGTTGTTGTTCTCTCGTTTTTCCTCCGGCTTTGTATCACACTCACAGTGGGTTCCTTTTGTGTTAGCCTTATACTAATGTTGGGTAATATCATTTGTGCTGTAATCGTGTCGAATGGGCGGCGAGTGCTGCACGTGCGGATACCCTGGCCCAGGTCGTTGCTGATTTTCGTTTTCCACGTGCACGGGGATGGCATTTTCTCCATCCTCTCCAGCGTTACGCCGTCGTGCAGCATTGCAGCTGCGGGGAAATTCGAGGGCAATTGGAAATCGGCACCTTTTCGGCTTCGAGCGGCAGTACGCCGTCGAATCGCTACGCGCAGGCAATTAACCGTTTTAATGCTTTTAATAAAAGCCAGGGACAATTCCAATAATGCTACGCACGCACTCTCATTATGTTCGCCAATTAGCTGGGGGATATTCGGAGGCCGTGTGGTCGTTACGGGAAATTAAGTTGGGACACCTGCAGATATTTTTATCCTTTGTTTAACCACCTCAGTTTTTTTTTACCTTTTTATGTGTAGGTTGTTAAGTGCTTGTTAGTTATATTTTGTTGGTTTTCGTGGAATATTTAATGAATATTTTGTGAAAAATTTTTGCTGTTTGGACATTTTTCTACATGGTTTATAAGTTAATATCTGGTTTTTAACGCTTTGTGGTATTTGAAACTATAAAACTTACATTTGGCACCAAGAAAGTGGGCTGTGGTATATTTCTCTTTTCGTGATATTTATTGATTTGCCCTTGTACAAATTAAAAATGTATACTGCGCAATATACCTGGTGAGTTTTTTAAAGTTATAACTTTAAATATCTCGAGAAATATGCCCTGTACGAAAAAATTGTAGGTAATCAAAAAGTAACCATTCCATATGGGGTAAATATGAACGAGGTATACTCATCTGCAAAGTACACGATATACCCTCGAAAGGCGGGTACGTGTGTACCATTTAGATACCAAAGCGCGATCCAGATTTGCGTGGTTATGTGTGGTTCACCAGGTCTATGTTTTGCGAGATGTTGATGTCAACTTACTAAGAACCCTGATGCGGCATCACGTCGAAGGGCTTTGCACGTTTTTAGCACATTCAGATCGAAACAAAAAGAAATTCCAAAATTAAATTAAACTTGTTAATTATTAAATTGCAAAAATAAATTATTAGATACATAATATAATTATATTCTCTTAGTAGTAATTTTTTTTCAAAATTCTTTAAATTAAAATGACATTTAAAAACCAAAAACATAAAAAAAGCCTTGACCATGACACAGAAGCTCGTTCGTATCATATTCGAATCCCAAGGCCTTTAAAATATTCAATACAAAAACATGCTCCCTTGAATCATGAAGAATCTCCGAACTCCACTTATCCGGCCTCCCGCTTATGCCCAATAAGTCGGCGGCATTAAAAAATATGCGGCACGGTGAGAAACTCTCCACAGAAACTGCAAAGAGGTCTCGGTGAACCTGACAACAGATAGGCGTTGAAAATGCGTAGAAAAGATGTGACTGATGCGCAAACGGCACCAGGCCACCTGCTCATCCCCGACTAATGGTTGTGTACCAACCAACTGGCTACGGGTGCACTCCCAGCAACACATAAAGGGTTTAATCCGGACTTGGTGGCAGTCCGGATTAAACCCTTTATGTGAGACCTACCGTGCCACAAGGGCACCCGGATACCCTGATCGGGAGAGCCAAAAGAGGGCAATGACGAGTCCAGACTTTGCGTTGTTTTTCCGTAAAATATTTCAAAGTGCCCACCTGAGCAGCACAGTCAGTATCCCTTCGGTTTACCACGCAGGCGGACGGACTTCGAGTGCCCGGGGTGGGCACCTATTATTCACAATTACAATTCATAATAATTCACATTAAATCCACACATATAAAAACCACACAACAAAAATCAACCTCTCTTCACAAATCAACACTCAAATCAACAATCGCAAATGTGCGCAACCCACAACACTCAATACACCTGATACAACAACATCACAATCACAATAATGACATGTAATATAAATACATAAAAACAATAAAAATCCACGCCCAAGAATCTGTAAGGTCGATGGTCAGGTCTGAGGACGAAAAATACAATTTTTTTATTTCAAAGTTTCGTCAAAATTAGTCATATGTATATATGGTTTTAACATTGGGTCGCCACATTTTCGGTTTTGCAAAGCAGTTGTTAGCGCGTGAGCCTGTTTACTTTAGGTCTTGACAACGTACATATTCAACAAATAATTATTCAATAAAAATAGTATTAAAAAAGTATCCGCAATTGCAGGCTATTGGTACAATATCCTCGGTAACATTCACCGTAATAGTATGTTATACAACGAGCAAGTAATGCAACAATTAATAGGAGTAAACAATGTGCATTGCATGCTAGTTGCCAGAATAGTTCACATTCAAAGGGGTTTTTCTTTATAGTAAAATAGAAAACTGTTTTTTCACAAGGGTTAAATGCTTTCGCTTAAAGAAAACCTCGGTTTTGCTCTACACATTTCTCAGTAATGCCAGTTTGTACTAAAAAATAATAATGCATTTGGTCCGGAGACCTGACCATCGACCTAACTGGTCCTGCAGCCTGGAATACATTTTTATCTTTTATACTAAATGTGATGTTGCTGTTATTGTTGTACAGTTGATATATTGGACCTTGATGTGGAGTGATAGTGTGAATGCAGTCAGTGGTTTCTTGTTGTGTGTTGTTTATTATTTTTGGT
>JAODAC010024519.1:6752-17247 GCA_027575185.1 Mimaenictus wilsoni
GAAGTCCATGTTTATCTGTGGTATTATAGATTAGTAGGACTTATCAGGTGATATCGAGTTATCGATGTAAGAATATCTCTATAGAAATGTTGGAATGAAGCAGGTTAGACAGTTTGAAAGGTAATGTTTGTATGTCAGTCACGAACCAATGGCGGTGGTCGTTTTACCTAGCGCGGCGAACGCACTTGGTTCGAAGAAGTGTTGACGCAACGGAGGAGTGAGGATACGTGCCAAGTAGATAGCCGAGGATCGTAGTGCGGTAAACGCGATTGCGTCTGATTAAAAGTAATGAACGTCTCAGTGATATCCTGGATTGCAGACCGACAACTACCCGTTGTCTATGGTGTAGGAAATACAGAAATAGTCAAACATGGATTCTGGCCACAAACACTGTTCTCGCGGTGCTACCAGTCACTATCTACTTCGGCAGCCAACGAGCAGAGAAATCATCCACGATCTCTGAATCGTCCTCGTACGATCCAGAGATGTCCATCATTCGATGGTAAGTACCACATTTAAGAATCCCCAGTAAACGCGGTAACATGACGAGCCAAGCGAGTCACCTTTGAAATCGTAAAACCTCTCAGCAAGACCAGGTTCCGGTTCCGCGGCAATAGATACCGATAATTATCGATATATCGAAGACATTTTCGTAACATCATTTTGTCAATACGTATTTCTTAGCATCATCATTTCGATCATTTGTTGATAAGCTACCCAATTGAAAGCCTATCAGGGAAAAGGGTTCCCCCAGGAGGAAAGGGTCTGATTGATGCACGGTGACCTAGCTCATGCTCTCGGGTCATTAGTCGGACATTAGTGACAATCATTTTTTTCAATGTTTATTTATTTAATATGCAATTTATTTAAAAATAAATTATTAAAAAATATCAATATATCAATATTTGAAATCGATCTGTCGAAAATAAGGAATTGATCCTGGCTTAAAGGGCTCTGAGCTACATTCCCATTACCTGTTATTAACCTTGGAAGAACAGCTTGGTGTCAGTGCCAAAGCCGTGACCCGTTACCATTGTCTCAAACCAATATCGGTAGCCTTTTTGTAATCCGGTGAACGCACTGGGTCCTTCTTACAGAGTTACTAGGAGAGGAAATGGAAGTGGCTCGTGCAGTGAGTTGGTAGCCCATTGTAACAGTACTGTGAATGCACTGGACCCATATTCAGTCCTTGCACGTCCAGAAATCCAAAGATCCTCGACGGGTAGTCGTCCTCATATGCTAGCATCATGACGACCATCATATGTTAAGTACACATATAATATAATATAAGTACAACTATAATCTTGGTCAGTCACGGTAGCTTAAGCCAAGCGAGTGAACCCCATCTCCTCATCGAAGTAATCCGCACATCAACGACAAACCCTCGAGCCGTGACATTATATATTCTGAGACTTCAAAAAAATAACCCTTAAACTAAACAAACATCATCAAAAAAGTAAGTAAATAATACGGAATTTAATCAGTTCCACATTAATCATCACCACTATAAGTAGTAAACAAAGGTAATTATATATACTATATTTGATTATACATTAAATCGCCGTACATCAAAAACAAGTTTGTCGTCATGGCACTTTTCTATAGAAACATGCCCATCATATATTATGTCAGTTCAATAATGTACGTGTATTATGCCAAAGTTACCGTTGTAACATTTTCCTATTTAATAGAAAATAGGAAATAGGAAAAAAAAGGTTCAAAATAAAATCAATTTACAAATGAAATGAAGTTAACTAAATTCACTCCAATATTCCTATTAATGTTAAATTGTCTTCTAGTTAACAGTGAATGGACTTGTATTAAATCCCTATTTGAGAACACAACACTAAAAAGTGGAACAGTATTTATTTATGATAATAACATCCAATTCCAAGAAATATTTGAGTCTTTAATCGATATAATCCAATTTAAACAACTAATATTAAGCAGTATTAATTACAAATACCTAAACGAAGTTGCAAACCTAAATATTGGATGTGATATATACTTTATCATAACTACATCAGTGAAAAACATTGATAACATCCTATTAACTGTTCATAAATCCGCTTGCTACAACACAAAAAGTGTTATTGTAATATTTTCTAATTTTACAACGAATATTTATGAAAGCACCGACACAATTCAAGAAATATTCAATAAATTATGGAGATTTAAGATGGTGGATGCGCTGGTCATTGAGGTAAATCCGCCTTATCGCATTTTCACCTACAAACCAATTACTATTGATAAAAATACGGGGGCAACACCGATATATCTGGGAAATTGTGAAAGTACCCGAATAGATATCGGTGATTTTACCGAGCAAAAACAACAATATTTCGATAATTGCTCTATACGGATTTTAACATCATATACACCGTTTTATGTCGATAGTATAACATCAATTGAAAGAAATAATGGATATGAAGTTATTATGCTGAAACTAGCGCTTGAAATCCTCCACATTAATAACTTGCAAGCAGAATTTGTCGAAGTTCGTAATAAGTTTCTCGGCGATGATAATTATAATTCAACATACACCGGAATGTTAAACAGAGTATATCTGAATGAATTTGATGTAATATTACACTGCTTGGCATTAGGATATATGGAACATTTGGAATCTTTATATCCGGTAATATCGTCAAAATTTTCGTTTACTGTGAGCAAATCGGGGCTGGAAGCCACTTGGAAGAATGTTATACTAATTTTTCAACGTAAAACATGGACACTTCTATGTATAACTTTACTGTTAACGAGTTATACTCGTTACATTATTATTAAATATTCGTCTTGTGATACAAGTGAAACGTTTTTACATAGTTTGTTGAATATTCTATGTAATTTAATCAACAGTGTTGATGATCAACCCAAATCTACGCAAATGCCTTTGCGAATTTTGTTCGTATTATTTTCCATGGGGAGTTTATTGATTGTTACCTACTATCAAAGTCAACTGAATTCCTTTCTTTGCAGACCGATTTATAAGCGACAGATTCAAACCTTGCAGGAATTGGAAAATTCGGATATGCCCATAAAAGGTTTTCACAGCAACAGGAAGTTATTTTATGATCATCCTAAGATTTATAACAATTGGCATGAATGTGGGAAAACCTTTAACTGTGGCGGATACTTTAAACGGCAAGAAAAGACGAAGTTTGCAGTGTTTGAAGGTAGTGATCGTTATATGTTTTTCTTCCCAGAGGATGATCTGTTGAAAGGTTTTGCTGTGCCAATATTTCTGGCTCCTGTCGTGATGAAAGGGTCGCCATTCAAGGAAAGATATATGACTGCAGCATTGCGGCTGACTGCAGGAGGGTTTAGAGATAAGGAACATAAGCTTCAAAGACGTCGGGTGTATCCTAAAATGGATATGCTTCAGTTGCGTACGAGAGCACCACATCCTCAAAAATTATCTATTATTGATTTAAGTTTTCCATTTCTTCTCATAATTCTATCATGGATGGTTAATATTTTTATATGTGTTATGGAAATTTGTATGAAATTAATTTTTAATGAAATAAATACATAAGCATTAGTGCTATTTAAACTTCAGTCTTTGGTTGTACAATAGTTAATATATACGTGGCAGTCAAAGTGTATATTTCAGCTAATGTATACATTTACTAGCCAATGCATACATGCACTTCCCATTTCAGTCAAAGCGTTCACTCACTATAGGAATGAATGCTTTAACTAGTGAATGCATGCATTACCTAGATAATGTACGAAGTTACTAACGCACTGCAGTCAAAGCGTTAATTGATGAATTTTAAAGTAAAATTTAGCACGTACAAATGTTTTTAAATTAAATGTTGAAAAATGAAACCGATGAAAGAAGTAACTCAGAAAACACATTGAAATAGATAAACATCTTGTTTTTAACAATACAATAATAATTTTAAACGATACACTTTGCAACATAAAATTTAGTATACATAAATAAATATACATTCTATGTAAAAGGAAATAAAAATTTAAAACAAAAATACAAAAAAAATCTAACGGAGAAAGAAAAAAGTGAAAAAGAAGAAAAGAACTAAACGGAGAAAGAATTTATGTTGAGGATTCGGTATGATAGACAAAGTGTATATTTACCCGTTAGTTATCTAATGCCAATATTCCTCTTCGTTAATTCATGGAGACGACGACTAATTTTCTGACAATTGTAAGATTTGCATTCACTCACGTCAGTTCTTAGTATACTGGACTAATTTCTTCAGAACATAACACATTTAAAATGCACAAAAACATCACCGAAATTATTTCGAAAGCACAATATTAAATTTGCACACCTTACAAACAGATGTGAACCTTGAAACAGACGTGAACTTCATTCGGATTAATCACATCCCCTCCATGTGAAAAGACGGTAGCGAATGTAGCGACCTCTTCGGAACGTCTGGCGTTTAGAGAACCAGCGCTCCCGCTAAGACTCGGAACTCTTATTATTCCTCTATGGCCGTGACTACTGCTCCTCTCCATCTTTTCCACACAATTTACGGGAACGGGTAGTTCCGCGATCATGCAGAAAAATAAAAGAGTCCAGGTGGACAAACAACATCACATCCGCCAGGGGCTGATGTCGCGTGCAACACGATCAAGCGACACTGGCGTTACACGCCTTGTCGCGAACCAACGTCAGCGGCCTTGGTTGATGGCCGCGGTGAACGCACCGGATTCCGATCAGAGATCTATTTGCGACAGAAGAGAAAAGGGATATGTACTGAGTGGCGAGAGCGAGGTGAACGCACTGGGCCCACATACAGTCCTTAAACAGCCAGAATTGGAAGAAATCAAGTCGACAGCTACCAGTGCCTGTGTTGCGCGTTAGGGAAGGTAAAGATGATGAGAAGTAACTTATTCGGCGTTCGGATAACAACTGATTTTATTTTGCAAAAATCTAAACCTAGAAGCTGGACCGCACCAGCCCACATAACCCTCCTTGCGGTACCACCACTTCCTTTACAATACTCTTATAAATAGGTGGTCAGGCTGATCCCACCCTCACCAGCGGATTGCTGTGCATGCAAACACACCCTGTCTTACGGTGGCTCCCTTTCTCTCTGCAGGTGTGTCCGATCTCCGAATGTATCTACGCGAGCCGATATTTTCGCCAAACATATGGTACACTCGCACATAGACCACCCGGAAAGGGTGCAAAAACCAGACGGATGCAAGGTGCCAGTCCGTCGCGTCAACCACTTCAATCTCTGGTCATCTTGGGTTGGTCGTATTCGTACATTTAATTCTTAATGACCCAGAGATTATTGACGTATGACGAATAGCTCAGCTTTACATAATGCTTATACATAATACATGATATTCCTTATCAAACTTTCCAAAAGTGGTTTTCCTATTATTTAATATGAATCATAATTCTTAATCAGCTTTTCGCATTCGCGACATTCCCAAGAGTACATTTAGTTTATAATCGCAGATTATTAGCGCGGTTTTGTTTAACGCGGCAAATCTACGAATCTATTAATCGCACTAAACAAGAGATTACTCACGTGAAAAATTACAAACATATATGAACCTTGAGACAGATGTGAACTTCATTCTGATTAATCACATCCCCTCCATGTGAAAAGACGATAGCGTATGTAGCGACCTCTTCGGAACGCCTGGCGTTCAGAGAACCAGCGCTCCCGCTAAGACTCGGAACTCTTATTATTCCTCTATGGCCGTGACTACTTCTCCTCTCCATCTTTTCCACACAATTTACGGGAACGGGTAGTTCCGCGATCATGCAGAAAAATAAAAGGGTCCAGGTGGACAAACAACATCACATCCGCCAGGGGCTGATGTCGCGTGCAACATGGTCACGCAACGCTGGCGTTACCCGCCTTGTCGCGAATCAACGTCGGCGGCCTTGGTTGATGGCCGCGGTGAACGCACCGGGTTCCGATCAGAGATCTATTTGCGTCAGCAGAGCAAGGGGACATGTGCTGAGTGGCGAGAGCGAGGTGAAAGCACTGGGCGTACATACAGTCCTTAAACGTCGAGAATCGGAAGAAAGCAAGTCGACAGCTGCCAGCTGCCTGTGTTGCGCGTTAGGGAAGGTAAAGATGATGAGCAGTAACTTATTCGACGTTCGGATAAGAACTGATTTTATTTTGCAAAAATCTAAACCTAGAAGCTGGTGCGGTCCGTCCACACACAACCCTCATTGCGGTACCACCACTGCCTTTACAATACTCTTATAAATACGTGGTGAGGCTGATCCCGCCCTCACCAACGGATTGCTGTGCATGCAAACACACCCTGTCTTACGGTGGCTCCCTTTCTCTCTGCGGGTGTGTCCGATCTCCGAATGTATCTACGCGAGCCGATATTTTCGCCAAACATATGGTACACTCGCACATAGACCACCCGGAAAGGGTGCAAAAACCAGACGGATGCAAGGTGCCAGTCCGTCGCGTCAACCACTTCAATCTCTGGGCATCTTGGGTTTGTCGTATTCGTACATTTAATTCTTAATGACCTCAGCTTTCCTAATAGCTCAGCTTTACATAATGCTTATACATAATACATAATACTCCTTATCAAACTTTCCAAAAGAGGTTTTCCTGTTACTTAATATGAATCATAATTTTTAATCAGCTTTTCGCATTCGCGACATTCCCAAGAGTACATTTAGTGATTATGAACTAAATGTACTCTTGGGAATTATTAGCGCGGTTTTGTTTAACGCGGCAAACCTACGAATCTATTAATCGCACTAAACAAGAGATTACGCACCTGAAAAATTAATTGAATATCTACAATCATCATAATAAAAATGATAATATAATTTCTCTATAAATCAAACTCACAAAATCGTCAATGCCACAAGAGACTAATACTTTCTCTGTTTCGGTATATATAAAATTAATATAATCGAAATATATAATCAACATAATAACATAAATATATTTTTGTGATTGAAAACATCAATTATTACCCAAATACAGATTGGGACATGTCTTATTGTTAGAGTATCAGAATATTAAAAGCTGGTCGTAAAATAACAACACTAACTACTCCTCTTGATTTGAAAAAGAATAAAATCTTCTAGATGAATATTAAAAGAATAATTATATTCCTCTCTGTACTTGTAGTCACCACAAACACCGAATTAACATGTATAAAATCATTAATTGAGAATAATCCACATATAAAAAACGTAGCAATTATTCATGACAATCAAGAGATATTTCAGCAATCATTTCAGACCTTAACAAAGATAATTCGATTGTATCCAATAAGTATGAGTATGATTAACTATATAAATTTAAAAGAAGTACAAAAATTCAGAGCTGGTAATGATATTTACATAATTATAACAACATCTGATGAAAACTTCGAAAAAATATTACTAGCTATCCACAAATCTGTTTACTATAATACGAAAAGTCTAATTATTACAATATACAATTTTACGTATCAAAATAACACCATTGGTAACATTACAAATGGAATATTCGCAAAGCTTTGGCGATTTAATATGGTGGAGGCGCTGGTCATTGAAGCATTTCGCCCTAATAATGTTTTCACGTACAAACCAATTACGTACGATAATAATACGAGAGCAACACCTCGATATCTTGGAAAATGTAAAGATATTCGTGTTAATTTCAGTGATTTCACCGAACAAAAACAGCGATATTTCGCTAATTGCACAATACGGATTTTAACATCATACATACCGTTTTATATCAATAATTTAACATCAATTGAACGAAATAATGGCTATGAAGTTATGATGCTAAAGCTAGTACTTGAAGTGCTCCACATTAAACATCTTAAAGCAGAATTTCTTGAGGTTCGTAAAAAGTTTCTCGGCGTTGATAACTATAATTCGACATACTCGGGAATGTTAGACATAATATTTCGAAATGAATATGATATCTTATTGCAATGCGTAGGTTTAGGGTACATGGAACATTTGGAATTTTTATATCCGGTCATATCGGCGCAATTTTCCTTCACCGTGAACAAACCAGACCGAGAAGCAACGTGGAAAAATGTTTTACTAATTTTTCAAGAGAAAACATGGATATTGTTGGTTATAACATTGTTATCAACAAGTTATGCGCGGTATATTTTCGTAAAATATTCGGATGGTGCTAAAAATGAAACGTTTTTGCATAGTTTGTTAAATGTTCTTTGTAATTTAATCAACAGTGTTCGTGAACAACCAAAATCTACGCAATTACCTTTGCGAATCTTGTTCTTATTATTTTCCATGGGAAGTTTGTTGATTGTCACTTACTATCAAAGTCAACTAAATTCATTTCTCTCGAAACCTATTTATAAGAAACAGATTCAAACCTTGGCCGAATTGGAGGATTCGAATATTCCCATAAAAGGTTTTCATATCAACCGAAAATTATTTTACGATTATCCGAGAATTTATAATAATTGGCACGAATGTGGTAAAACTTTAAGTTGTGCAGGGTTTTATAGAGAAAAGGGAAAGACGACGTTTTCATTTTTTGATGATAGTAATCGATGTATGGTTTTTTTCCCGGATAAGGATATGCTGAAATATTTTGCTGTTCCAATGTATGTGGCACCTGTCATTATGAAAGGATCGCCATTTAAGGAAAGATATATGACTGCAGCGTTGTGGATAACTGCAGGAGGGTTCGATAATAAAGAACACAAACTTCAAAGTCGTCGTTTGTATAAAAATACGGATATTATTACAGATCGTAAAAGAACAACTCATCCTGAGCAATTAATGATTACTGATTTAAGTTTCCCTTTTCTTTTCATAATTCTATCATGGATTGCTAATTTTTTCATCTTTATTATGGAAACTTGTACGAAACTAGTTTGGAATGAAATAAATACACATTAATGATATTTAAACTTCAGTCTTTGGTTATTAATAGTTAGAAAATAAAAAAACAGGAAATCAGGAAAAGGAAGTGCGCTGCGGGTGTGGGTGGTGGGTATCCCGCGATGAGGATTTGCCATTGACCAGGATACCTTCTTCTGAACCTAGATAGAATGGGGGATTCGCTTGGCAGCTGGCGTGACGGACCGGCTAAGATCGATTGGCATAACAATGATAAAATAACGACGAGCGGAATATGTTTCATAACGAGTATACTTATTCAAGATAACAAGAAATAGGCAAAGATACAGAGATGTGAACATTACAAAAGACTCACCAATAAACGACAGGCATCTTTATAAAGGATGACCAATTCTGGATACGTCAGACACCCGGGCAGTTGGGCACTTATTGTTAAATACTAAACTCGACGGTTTAACTGTTCCGCACTGATTTCCAATGTTGACCGTAGGATTCTGTACCAACTGCCCCGCGACTATGCGCCGCTTACATTATATGGATCATCGGGGTCTTCCCCGACCTAATCTCCTACTTAGCGCGTTTACCATTTGAACTAACAATGCGAAAATCATGTTTAGATGTGCTTAAACGACTTACTTTCGTGCGAAAAGTCGTTTAAGCGCATCGAGAGATCGATAGCTGCAACGGTTCAGAAAATAACACGCGATATCTGAACTCTTTGCATGTATTCGCCAAAATATAAGAGAAAATTATGTTTAGATGTGCTTAAACGACTTATCTTCGTGCGAAAAGTAGATTAAGCGTATCGAGAGATCGACAGCTGCAACGGTTCAGAAAATAACACGCGATATCCGAACTTTGTGCATGTATTCACCAAAGTATAAGAGAACAACCTGTTTAGATGTGCTTAAACGACTTATTTTCTCGAAAAAAGTCGTTTAAGCGCATCGAGTGATCGATAGTTGCAACGGTTCAGAAAATAACACGCGTTATCCAAACTGCTTACTTGTATTCGCCAAAATAGAAGAGAAAATCATTTTTAGATTTGCTTAAACGACTTAATTTCATTGGAAAAGTCGCTTAAGCCCTTCGAGAGATCGATAGCTGCAACGATTCAGAAAATAATACGCTATATGAAAGTTGGTAGACATGTAGAATAGGCCTAACAACAATGCCTGTTAAAGCGGCATTATCCGGCAGGCATTATCCTTTAAAAGGAGTTTGAAAATATGCATTCAAGTTTATATAACTTAGTGACAGTTCTGTAAGCAGCCGGCGTAGATCCGTTGGTAGGGTCTCTGCATGCCAAGCTAGAGATTGGCGGATCGATGCTCATTTCTTGAAACTTTTTTAATTCGATTATTAAATATTTTTAAAATAATTATTATTTATTCGATAATAATATTTTCACAATGTAATGGATGATACATATCATAAAAACAACCGGAACATAAATTTTTCGTACATCTAGCGCATCCGATAAATGATGTATTTGTACATTCACTTGGAATTTTCAAATTTTCTAAAACATTTTTCTGAAACAAATCTCGTTTACGTTCAAAAATAGTATTGAAAATGAACCATTATTTAACATATGTTAAATCAGAAAAGCAATATATGACGAAAGTTTTAAAAATGATAGACATATAGAAACTTGTTTCGTCAACGTAATTCCACCAAAAT
>JAODAC010024530.1:0-17238 GCA_027575185.1 Mimaenictus wilsoni
TTATCGGTGATTTTATTAATGTGAATTTTTCGTGTGAATTTTTAATGTGAATTAATTAAATGAGTGATTTTGAGTGTAAATTTATAATAATAATAAATTCACACTAGTGGGGTGCCCACCCCAGGGACTCGAACCCCGTGGTAAGTAGTTGCTTTACCAGTAGGCTGCCCAGGTGGGCAGAAATTATTATTTTCTCCGTTAAAATATATCTAGCTATCTATTATTTTCACACATTACGACTATTTTTTTTTTATTTGAGTTTACCGAGCATCGACTACTATGGTCATTAGCTCTATTCAATTCTTTTTCAATGCAATTAGTCATACCAGAGGCTAATACTATCGATAAGAATAAGAATTCATTTTACTATGCATCCGCACCGAGAATCGAACCCGGGACCTCGTGGTGAGTAGCCAGAGACCAAACCACTTCGCCACTTGGCTGAACCATTACCACTATTATGCGCGAAAATAATAAGTTCTTAATCAAAACGATACTGAAATGTTTTCCGTCCAGTGGTAAAGTCGATGACCACTGTCCATGAGGTCCGAGTTCGATTCTCGGTGGGGATGTATATTAAAGTGAATTCTTCTTCTCATCAATAGTGTTAGCCTCTAATATGACTAATTCATGGAAAAAGAATTGAATAGAGCTAATGACCATAACAGTCGATGCTCAATAAAATCAAACAAAAAAACGATACTGAAATGTTTACATTATACAAAAAATATAGTGTGCAACTCGCATGGAATGCACTTTCCTCACTCGTATGGACCGCACTCGCATTTGGCTCATGGTGGAATTTTCATACCCTTGCGGAAACAAGTAACATCCCATGCTCGTTGTGCAAGATCCTATTACTACTATCAACAAAGTACTGTATCAAATAATAATTTCTACATTTCAGTGTATGTATTCCATATGCAATCGGTAAGTTGGTGTCGTATTTTTCCCAAACAGAAGAAATTATCACGCATGAAGAAGCTTATATTTATGCAGGCGCGTTGATCGCTTGTTTGACTATTGAGCGTGTAATTACGCATCCGGCTATGTTTTGGTTGCAACATATGTCGATGCAAATGCGAATAGCTTGCTGTGGAATAATGTATAGTAAAGTGCTACGGTTCAATAAGAGTACTATGCATCGCATATCCATCGGCCACGTGGTGAACTTGATGTCAAACGATGTGAGTCGTTTCGATTCTGGATTTTCCTTCCTGCATTTCGTATGGATCGCCCCACTTCAGATCATTTGTGCGATTATCTATTTATATTTGGAAGTCGGAATTTCGTGTTTTGTCGGCGTTGGATTTCTTCTTATTTTGATTCCTATGCAATGTATGATAATATAGTATGTTTGGATCAAGGGTGTTCAAACTTTTTGCCGCAAGGGCCAAATTTGATTATCATTATACACGGGGGGAGGGGCCCTCATTGTCCACTAACGGGGGTCACAATGGGTATTCTCGTGCCTTTATTGTCTATCGAGTCGTATTTGGCTTGGGGGTCGTAGTTTGGACACCTCTGGTTTAGATGGTGATTTTAATTGTATATTTTTAGTGTATGGTGCCAAAAAGAATGCACATTTTCGATTGAAAACAGCGAGATGTACGGATCAACGTGTACGGCTAATGAACGAAATCATATCTGGGATGCAGGTTATCAAAATGTACACATGGGAAAAACCATTTGCAATGTTGATAGAAAAAACACGAAAGTATGATTTTTATGTTATCAAACTGCTTTTGTTTAATACTTGTATACGTTATATTTCAGAAATGAAGTTAAATTCGTACGTTTACAAAAATTAATCTGGGCCTTTACACATTACGAATTATACGCTTCCAGAATAGCGATTTTCATGAGTTTAGTATGCTTAAATCTGATAGGTGAGAAGATAACGGCAGAAATAGTTTTCATTGTGATCGCCATATATGATTTGATTAATCATTCGATTGCATCACTTTTTGAAATGGCTGTGCGATGTGGGGCAGAAGTCAATGTTTCACTGCATAGGATTAATGAATTTTTGAACTTGGAGGAAACGTCACTAGGATTGCTACCAGTTTTAATACCAGAGCAAATCAGTGATAAAAATGTACCGAATCAGGAGAATGACATCAAAAAGATGACACCAAATATTGTTCTTAAATCAATTAGTGCCAAATGGAGTGGAGAAAGTTTAAATAATACTCTTAGCAATATAAGTCTTCACATAACTGAACCACAGTTATTTGCTGTGATTGGTCCTGTTGGATGTGGCAAAAGTACCCTCCTGCATGTACTACTTCAAGAATTACCTGCAATAAAAGGTACTCTGTCTATCACAGGAAAGGTATCTTACTATTCCCAAGAAACCTGGATATTTGCGGGTAGCATTCGTCAAAATATTCTCTTTGGCGATCCGTTTGATGAAAAACGATACAGGAAAGTATGTCATGTATGTGCTTTGAAAACAGATTTTCGTCAATTTGTTCATGGCGATGAAACTCTCGTTGGTGAAAATGGTAAAGCGTTGAGTGGAGGGCAGAAGGCACGGGTTGCTCTCGCCCGATGTATTTATAAAGAAGCTGATATCTATCTACTAGATGATCCACTTTCTGCTGTTGATACAGCGGTAGGCCAACAATTGTTTCATGAATGTATCAAAAATTTTCTAAGTGAGAAAATTTGTATTTTGATTACCCATCAATTACAATTTCTAAGAGAAGCGAATAGTATTCTTATATTAAATGAAGGCACAATTCAAGGATGTGGTACATTCGACGAATTACAAGGAAGTGGTCTAGACTTTGCACAACTTCTAGGCGAAGTATGTACTGTCGAAGAAGAACAGAAGCAAGTACCGAATGTTGATAGACAAACATCTGTTGTAAGTGATTTATCAGATGATAAAACCCTTGATTTGAACCATGATCAACAAAGTCAGGAAAAAGAGATGTTGGTATCCGGTGACGTTACCAAAGCTACTTATAGTCGTTATTTTCGAACTGGTGGAAATATTTTTCAGTTGTTACTTCTCAGTCTCCTATTTTTATTCTTTCAAGTCGCATCACGCGGAAGTAATTATTTCTTTACTTATTGGGTTAATACTGAACAGTATTTTCTTCAGAATCCTGTTAATATTGAAGAAGAAACGGCAATTCGTAATTTGATAATTTACGAATTTGCAGTCGTTTTACTGGTCTGTGTCTTTTTCGCCATTTACCACAATGCATACTTTTTTGTTGTATTTACTCGTGCTTCAATTCGACTCCACAATAGCATCTTTAGTCAATTATTGAATGCAAAAATGCACTTCTTTAACACAACACCAATTGGCCGAATTTTGAATAGATTTTCAAAAGATTTGGGTGTCATTGATGAATCCTTGCCAACGATTATTTATTATTTGACCAATATTGCGATGCATTTGGTTGGAATTATTGCCTTGACAAGTGTTGTTAGACCATTACTTCTTCCACCTGCCATACTTCTAGTTTTGGTGTTTTATGGGTTAAGATGCTCGTATATTCGTTGCAGCCGTAGCATTAAACGCATTGAAGGAATAAGTAAGTCAATAAGCGACTAATCCAGTGTTTTCCAAACTGTGGGGCGCGCCCCCTGGTATGCGCAGAGTATTTTAGTTTTTGTTTAAGGGGGCTATTGATTATGTGAGGATGGATGCTCAGTAATTCACGTAGTTAGATATCATAAGACACTTTATTAAATGGGACAAACTAATTGAGGAAACGTTACAATTGAAAGAAAAGGGCGCGAGAGTGGTGAACTCGAAGAGGTTCGGAGAATGAGGAATGTTTTAGGCGTCCTAGTAGCAGGTAGTAGGTTAACAGGCTGAAGTGGCTTTGCCAACTCGGAGGGGTAACGCCGTCTAGGAGAGGGTGTCTCAGAGTTTCTAGGAATTGAGAAAAAGTTACGAGGGATGTTTAACTATGTTGTGTTATACCTAAACTTGTCCTGAGACTGATACATGGAATATTAGGAAGCTATAAAGAAGAAGGGCACATTGGTGAACATGGGGAAACCTTTTTCGGACCACATTACGACATTGCCAGATATGACCGGTCCCGCAAGAGACTTTATGCCATTGTCGGACATGCAGGTTCTCCTATGGGACTTACGTGAAACACTGCAAAAGGATAGGAAAAAACGAATAGGAGGGAGGGGCAAAATTTTAAAAGGGGGCGCAGATCCAAACAGTTTGGAAACTTCTGGACTCACAAATTATTGACTTGTAATTTAAATTTTTAGATAGAAGTCCAGTATTCACACAAGTGTCTGCAACATTTGCTGGCCTTACAACGATTAGAGCTTTTGGAATGGAAGAGACGTTAACTGAGGAATTTCATCGATACCAAGATGAGCACACGTCAGCATTTTGGTTATTCATTGCATCGGCACGTGCCTTTGGAATGTGGTTGGACATGTTTTGTTGCATCTTTATATCACTTGTGATCATCGTATTATTGTCCTTTAGCAGTCGTAAGTATCTTGCACTCCATTTAAATGATTTATAAAAATTTGACATTGGAAAATTAACAGAAATGAATGGAGGCGATCTTGGATTAATCATAACACAATATATAGGAATCATGGGTTCAATACAGTTTGGTATGCGACAATGGAGTGAAATGGAAACAAACATGACTTCAGTGGAACGCATTTTGGAATATACCCAACTGGATAGTGAACCAAATCGATCTAATAACGAACCACTTCCCAAAGATTGGCCTGCCAGAGGAAAACTAGAATATAAATCATTGAGCCTGAAATACAACGAAGATGATCCACCTGTTTTGAATAGGATAAGTTTTCAAGTAAATTCTTGCGAGAAAATTGGTATTGTTGGTCGTACTGGAGCAGGGAAGTCATCTATTATCACAGCCCTTTTTCAACTGTATGAAACCAGTGGTGAAATTCTCATAGATGATATTGATGTTACCAAAATATCACTGCAGGACCTTCGTTCGAAAATATCAATTATTCCACAAGATCCTATTTTATTCGAAGGTACCATGCGTAAAAATTTAGATCCCTTCGATCAGTATCCCGACGATGTTCTGTGGGAGGCATTAGAACAGGTTAAACTGAAGGAATACGTTGGTAGTATGCCACTCAGAATGCAAACTGGCATTACAGAAGGTGGTGGTAATTTTAGCGTCGGTCAGCGCCAATTGGTCTGTTTAGCCAGAGCGATTATTAAACGGAATAAAATATTGGTTCTGGATGAAGCCACGGCCAATGTTGATCCCCACACCGACGAGCTCATCCAGGAAACTATACGAAGTGTGTTCGCAGATTGTACTGTACTTACAATTGCACATCGGCTACATACAGTGATGGATGGTGATAAAATTCTGGTGGTAGACTCTGGAGAAGTAGCAGAATTTGGTTCCCCTTATGAATTGCTACAAAACCCACATGGAAGACTGATGAGTATGGTTGAAAAAACAGGATCAACATATGCCAAGGATCTAATAGAAACTGCCAGGAAAGCAAATGAAAAGAAACATGCTGTTATGATTAATTATTAATTACATTAAAGTACAAACAAATGTATTCACACTTACAATAGTATTATAATTTTTTTAAATGCTGAAATTAAAAAGTACTCTACATTAATTTGCATAATCATTGTTGTGAACAACAACATCAACCCGCGAATCTTTTATTTTTAATCATGATCCGTGGACTACCTGTCCGCTGCAAACGTAGAAAGATGGTGAAGAAAATACCAGTTTGTTTGGGAATACAAATGTGACTAACTTTATTAAACAGAATTCTTAAAACGAAAGTTTATCTTGATCTCCAATAGTGGCACGCCGCCCTCGTCCTACTTCCAGCGTCCTTTTCACAGGGTCGCACAGAAATCTCCCTATTTTGTCCACCCACGCAGCGACGAACATCGTGTCGCTGGAGCGCATATCACTGGCGCCAGGCAGACGTCTAAACAGCTTATCACTACAACGTCTAATACTACATCAGCCCTCGGGCTGGTAATCGTCACTCGTCGATCGCGTAAATGGACTCTTTGGAAAAAAACCCAAACCTGGGCAATCTCCAGCCGCATAAGTGTTTACTTAAGAAAAAACGTGGCGCCTCGCATAAGTGCAGCCACATTACTTATAAAAATCTATGACATAAACCGTGCACATAAACTAAGAATGATTACAAAAAATAACTCAAAAAGAACACCCTTGACACCGTTCGCAACAATCATTATAAGTATGCTAACAATAAGCCAATACCGTCGTTGACTGGATCGTATTTTGGAATGGGGTGGGGAAGCAACTAGATCTAATAGCGAACCACTTCCCAATGATTGATATACTAGAAGAATACTAGAATATAAATCATAATGCCTGAAATACTACGAGGGTGTCCCTCCTATTTTGAAAGGTATAGAGATGAGCCACCTGCGACCCACCGAACATATTTATGCGGCCCACATTCCAAAATTTGGTTTTTGTTTAATTAAGCCCAAGGACCCACATTAAAGTGATTCTAAACCTGCGGGAAACCCCCAAGTGGGTGGCTAGGTAACACATTCTACATTTTAATTGCCCGCGAGTAGGTAAATCCTTGAGCGAAAATTGACATTATTGGCTGTAAATGCGCCAAGCGACTTTATGAAATTATTTCCCCGCGAATTGTAAATTCGCGGAGCTTCATTTAAGAAGGTCAGCAGACACAGAAGAAATACACTTGAAGAATGCGGTACAGACGCGTAGGAATGGTGTAAAAGAACTTACTCCTAGTAATGCTGGATAAGAACTGCTTTATTTCACATATTTCAAACCGCAAGAAGTGCCAAAGATGCCAACTTAAGTGGGCAGCGGCTTGTCGGCCGGATGCATGCGCAGCTTGGCAATAAGCGCTGTCAACCCTAAATATCAAGGAACAAGATGTCCCTAGCAGCGCCGCGTCGTTGGCGCGAACATTGGCCGCCTAATAATCTATTCCCGCAGCCTTTTCATATGTAAAAAATCAAATGTGAATAGATTTTCATAGATTATGTTATCAACAAATCACTATATGACCTACGTCCGAAAAGGAAAGTCGTTGATGTCGCCATTCAGGTGGTTTTTGTCACCTCAAGTGCCATGACAACCCAAGAGGAGAGCGCATGATAGAGTACTCGTAAGAGAGAAACGAAGAGGCAGGGTGTTCCCGAATATAAAGGAATATGTAATGTGGGGACGGGAGACTCTCTCTCCTTACCAGTGGTGAATGTTTGTGGGCAGTCCTATTGCCAACCGGGGAAACACCGGATTGGTGTGAATACAAACTTGTTTTCTTTTCGACGAGCGAACGAATTAGTCTTTTGAAAGAGGGCAAATCGCTTCTCAGAGAAACGCTGATGTCGGCAGTCTGTTCACCTTCCTCTTCAGAAAGACGCTTCTCCCACTCTCTAAAAGCACTTAGTGAGCGCGTGATGTGAAATAAAGTTAGTACTTCATTAGATCTTACCGGGTGATGAACTCCTCTTTATCATAAAGTTTAACTAATAAAATCAGCATTTCCCAAGTTTAAAAAATTCAATAATTAATTGATAAACGCAAATTGGTTTAAGTTATCACTTTTGTCGGGCGGCCCGAGACGCACCCAACTTGTTTTCTCTCTCTTTCATGGGTCTGAGTATGGTACCATACGTAAGAATTTAGATCCCTGTGATCAATATGTGGACGAGGTCCTTGACAATGATGGCGAAGTCTCGGTTAGGGAACGTGGGTTAAATTTGTACCTAGGATTACCTCCCCTTGCGGTTACCGAGAATCGTGGGTCTAAAGTTTGGGTAAATCGTAACTGCGTATGTTCGCCATCACCGCCATCACGGTCCTATGGAAAAGAAGTATTACAACACGCTAAATGAGGATATGGAATACTCTTTTGGATGTAGGGCAAACTCAAGAAAGCAACTTTGGGTCAGTGTTATGTGTCCGTTAAATTGAAGGAAGTTCTTTGTAATATCCCACTAACAATTCGAATTGAAACTACCATTGATAAGTGACAAAATTTCAATATACAAAATTTCTGTTTCAACCTTTATTGGCATATCATCGTAGCTTATCCACTTTCCCTCTTCCATCTCTCTACAACTATTTGACAAACTTAACAAATTAATAAATATGGCACAATAAATACAATAAATACTCCTTCACTCTTCATTCCTGTACACTCTCCCGCCTCGTAAGCATCCCCAGTCGGGCCTCTCTTCTTCTCTTCTCCTTTACTATCGCGGATACCCTGGCGACCCCCTCTCCCTTTTTTCCTAACCACCCCACGATCACATTCCCTCCCTTTCGCATACCTCTCGCCCATTCCTGATTCATTCCCATGCATTCTCCTGCTAAATGCCCACGTATCCCATCCCTCCTCATATAGCATGCACTTTCTGAACTTGTCTCCCATCCACACTTTCCATCCCGTGACCCGCCAGGGTCACTTTTACCGTCACTCCCTTTCCTATGCAGCTAATATATTCCGATCTCCTCCCTACAGTTTGTACTGTCTGGTACCCTGGGTTATAGGCGTGTGGTGGTCCAAACCATACATTAACATGTATTAGATATTGTATTTCTTCAAGGTTTTTTTCCACTGTCTATTCTCTTTATTTCAACTCTGCAAATCTTTCAAACCTACACATCTGTTTCCAATCTGTGCATGCATTCCAAGCGCAGGTATATATCTTCTCTTCGACCCTTGCGCTCTTTCTCTATCTTACTTATACTATCGCTCTTTCTTTAAGGCACCCTCGAGGTCTCTATATTTCTTTACCTCGAGGAGTTAGTTTTCTGCTACCGCACGCGCAACATCCTTGTTCCCTTCGTCTGTCCATTGTTAACTATTTTTCTTACTTGTGTGATAAATAAACTATTCGTCATTCCTAAACAATTGCATCATTACCCGTTACCAACAAATATATTCACTCTATTGTCTTCCAATGTTTTATTTAATGTTTCAAATGGTTTTTTGATGAAAATTTTTTCGAGCGTTTATTTGCTTGATCATTTTAGCGCTCGAATCACGCACCGCACGCACGATACGGTGCGCCAAGGTTATTAACATTTTATTTTTGAGTATTTACGTTCAGATAACTCAGCACGATTTGCAAACGCATGTTGTACAACTTTTGGTAATTTAGCAGCTTTAATTGTGTCCTTCCCAGTGATGTGATAACATGGTGCAATTGGTATATATTATTCAAAATTCGCGGATTACACTTCATTACCCTGGTATGAATTAAGTGAAGTTAGTTAGTGAAGACAGTACTTAACTGTACATTTTTAACAAAATCATTGAGTATTAATTGGTGTACACAACACCCTACCATGGCGGATCTTCAAAGAAAACAAAATCCTAGGGCAACAAGTAATTGGATATCTTCAATATTTATGCTGTAAGTAACTCATATTTTCAAATTGTATGTACTTTTTAAATTATAACCTCTTTAATTCATGTTAAGTTTACTTAGCTTGCTTCCCACGTTTCTAACAATAACTAGTGACGGGGTCATCGACCATATGCTTCTCAAAACTAGTCTATTAATTATAGAATTTTCGTTTCATTTCTGATTTCACTTTGTCCCAATGATTTTACTTATTTCCTTTAATTGTTATTGTTTACGTTGATGAAAACAAACTATTTTTATATCTACAAGTGTAGTAAGAAACTATGACTTTATTTTATAACTGCAACATGTGTTGCCTAGATTTTAACAATTGTGAGTTCATACAATAGTAAGACTTATTGTTAGTTGTTTATAAAACTAATTATATATTTGCTAACAGTTCCTAATAACAAGCATAAAACAAAAGTATTGTACATATAACATTATTATACATATAACATCATATTTTCTCATCCCATAAAAATACGTTAGAATAAATATAGAAATGCCTCATTTCTTGCGTTCTGCCCATCCTTCTCTTTTTTTTTCATTAATCCTGGGCGGTCCACGCCACTAGCACTGCGACCAGCTTAGATCTTGTACATGGACCAATACTATGGGTCAATAACGGAGATCACCTTAGAAAAGGCAAGAATCTCCTTGACCGACTTCCTTCTGAATTCAGCAAGACTTAACTGCTCGCTGCCTAGCAAGGAAAGTCTTACCGGTGCTAGGGATGCACAAGTGCAGAGTAGGTGCTCGGTTGTTTCCACCTCCGACTTACATAGTCTGCAGCTTGTGAGGTCGCCTTGGCCAATAAGACCTCGGCATGACCTGTCAGAAGTCTAACAAGTAGCCTAACGTCGCTTTTTTTCAGCTTTATAATTTCTTGGGCTCTATTGTGTGATACATCTAGTAGCCTCTTCGCCTGCCTAGGACCTTCTTTGTCCCTCCAGGCCTTCTTTGTCCCTCCAGGATCCTTCTCTTTCTCTCACCTAAGATGCTTCTAACCCGCTAAGCCGCGCAAAGAACAGAGCAGAGAAAATCTCTATTTTAGCGTGCGTTCTTTAATTACCCTTTGTTTTATCAAGAACTAGTACCAATGCTACATAATTCATTATCGTTGTTCGACTTCTGGTTAACTTTAGTACCCCTATTTTTTATTGCGGATTCCAATTGTATGACTAAAAGTATGTGTAACTTGTGCGAATCGCGCGCGCTCGTAGTTTTAGGCTACTGTGCCTCCGCGGCTCATCATTTCCCTCTCATTTGGTAATCTGAAACAACCAAACTACCAGACTACGCTCTTCCTAGACTTATTTTCTTCTCCTGTATTAACATTTTTAGTGGGGCGAGTCCTCGTCCCTTTTCGTGGAGCCATATTGACACACTTTTCCCCGTTTTCTCATCTCCGACGCCCATTTGCCACTCATTTCTTTACAGTCTTTGGCTACATGAACCCAGCTATCTTCCCCTCTCCTACTCATAATTCATCTAGTGTAGTCTGTACTATCCAAACCTGCCTGCCCACTGTTTCTGTGTGTTTATCATATCTTCAACCAGATTTTAAGACAAACCCCTATTCGATGCTCATCTATCTTGAAGAATTGAAGAATCTTGAAGAATTTGATCTACGTTTTAAATATGTGGGGGGGGCTGTCATATGGGGTAATTTGACCTACATCACAAAAGGGAGATAAATTTGCGAAAATAGAATAATCGATAAGTATTCCTCCACCCTATCTATAATCCTCATATCCAGGGCCAAGTGCGTCCTTGTTGAATTCCCCGCTGTATAGTGAACATCAGATGTATATAGCGACCATCCAGTCCTTGCCTCTCTTCTCTGATTCAGTTTACGCTATCACCCCTTACTCCATCAAACACCCACGTTTTTTTTTTGTTAAAGCCATCCCAATCAGGTTTCCTTCTTGAACCCAGGTTATTTGAACTTCCATCTAACTATCTATTACCGCAGCTGCTCTTTCACGTCCCTTTCCAGATCAACGCCTTCCACTGGTCCCTACCGACTCGGACGATAGCACAGATTACTAGTTTCCTACAGTCATCGGGGTCCTCTCTCGAACTTGATTAGTCATATGCTTCTCAATCCTTCATTTGCCGACTTTGTTAAACAATTCCCATTTCCCGATTTTTGGAAGCACTACGTAATCGGGCGTGTGTCTTTTCAAACCCTATAGGTCTTTTTAAAGAACCGGACCGGTACGACCGGTATTCATTCATTCATTCATTCATTCATTCATTCAGGCCCGTCATTTCTATCCCATACTTCAGATTTTATGAAATGCACTCCAGTGTCTATTCCACTATTCCCACTATTTCCCAAATTTGACATTTTTTAAAATATCAATACAATATTAATATAAGTAATGTTATTAAAATTTTAGATTTATGATACCCGTATTTTACTCTTCGAGTAAAAATGATCTAACTGAACATGACCTCTTTGAGCCATTGGACGAACACAAAGCAACCCTTTTAGGTGAAAAACTAGAAACTGCCTGGAAACGTTCCAATAAAGGAAAAAGCTGTTTTCGCCTGCATTCAGCCATGTTAAAGGTCTTCGGCTATGAGTTATTCATGGTGGGCTTAATGGCCATAGTAAAGGAATTAATTTCCATGTGAGTAATATCAAGTTCCATCACTCTAATCAATCTTTTGAACATGCCATTTTGCAGAATATTCTTTCCATATCTGATAGGAAAGTTAATATCCTTCTACAGTCAACCGCATCAAACTTTTCCAGATTCCGCGATTGAAAATGCATATGCATCATGGGGTTATTATTACGTTCTAGCCTTGATAGGTGCCATGATGGCAGAACGTCTGATAGCGCATCCAATGTACATGTGGTGTATGCATCTTGGCATGAAGATGCGCATAGCCTGCAATGCACTCATGTACAGGAAAATTATGCATATGAGCAAATATGCCATAGCAAAAAGTTCAGTTGGCCATGTTGTAAATTTGGCTTCAAATGATGTTGGTAAATTTGATATGGGAATAGCACTTATACATTATTCGTGGGTGTCCCCAATTCAGGCTATTGTGGGATTGTACTTTTTATATTTGCAAATTGGTGTGGCATGTTTTATTGGTTTCGCATTCTTAATTCTTCTACTACCATTGCAAAGTAAGTATCCATTTTAATTTTAACGGATTTATACAATGACGACTTTCTAGCATTCATTGCCAAACGTACTAGTGTTCTTCGTTTGCGTACTGCTTTGAGAACTGATGAAAGGGTACGATTAATGAATGAAATTATATCTGGTATTCAAGTTATCAAAATGTATGTTTGGGAAAAATCGTTTGTGAAATTAGTGGAACACGTCAGAAGGTAAAATTATTTTAAGTGTGAATAAAAAATGGGTTGCTTTTCTAGCTTGCTATGCAACCAAGAGCAATGGAAGTCAAATATATCTACTGTTTCGTGTAAATCTATTTTGGGGGATAGCCAATCTAAATCTAACTGCTAACCATAAATATTTATCTCTGCCGTTATACAAAGTTTGCACGAAAAGTAAGGTTCCCAACTTTTTTACAAATGCAAAACATGGTTTATTATTAGTTAATATTTACATCATTGAAAAGCTTAGACTTTCAAATGCTTAAAACAGAAAAGTAGACTTTGTCTATTTTTAAGGTAGTCTCCTGCCAATTACGAGGTGGGAGCAATCCGGTCTCTTAAACGCAATGAAGTTGCCTGAAGATTAAACGGCATATCTCAGGGGTTTATGGTGAAAAATGCGTATCTGTTCTCCACATCTGTAAAAATGCAGAGTTCTTGCTTATGATTTTCAAAAATTCTTATGCCCCCCTATGTCTAATTTGTGTCAAAGAAGGACCCCTCGCTCGAGGCAGATTCCCAACTCAAGATGGCCGAGAGCTAAATTTACGTGAAATGCGAACCAACCATGATTATATTTATGTCCAAAGGACCCGCTCCATTACCACAGCCTATTTTCGCATTGCCCCCTTAATAATCAAATTTCCCCCCTCTGAGGCATGCGCGCTCGTTGGAAAACTCAGATCTAGAAGATCAACAGTGAGCTGCACAAAGATCGGAGGGTCACTGTCTGTGAACTTGTAAAACATATTCCTGAAACTTCCTAATTGAAAGAACATGCTTTCTAAAAGGCCGTCGTGGTTTATAGTCGTTTGGGGCCTCTAGGCACTATTCATTTTTGGTGGGGGGGGCACACGATTTTTATACTGGTATCTCGAAAGTGTCTCATGAATTCCCAGGGTTATCCACCTCGTTTCAGATGTGAGTCAAATCGATCCCAAGGACGAGACCATATTTGAGCTGAGAGCCAAATGATAGACCCTCATATACCATGTTCTATATAAGTCCACTGGCAAACCTTCTATGCAGTGGGGGGCCCTTTCTATATCGGGGCACGTGCCTTGCGTGCCTAATGGGAAACTTCTTGGGCTTAATTCGTAAGCTAGAGCACCGAGTGACAAATATGGAGATTATATTGTGGAAATGACAAAGGGCAAAAGCTTTTCAACGATGTATAAAATAATAGACACTATCTTTCGTACCACCCTAGGATATGTTTATCTTTTTTTGTACTTAATAATACTACCCATTTTTTTGATTGGTGATTTTGATGATTAAGATGATTAAAGTTATATTCACTTCCAGGAAAGAATTACAGGCAATTCGATCTTCTAAATATCTTCGAGCTATGGCATATGCCTTAGAAACAGTTGGCTCACGTGTTGCAATCTTCATAAGTCTTATTGCTTATGCTTTATTTGGAAATAGGATAAACGCCGAAATTGCCTTCGAAGTAACTGCCATTTACAACGTTCTTAAAACAGCTTTCACATTATTATTTACAACTGGAATGAGTGCATTAGCGGAAATTAACGTGTCTCTCAACCGCATTCAAGCATTCATGGATTCTGAAGACACACCCGAGAAAGCTACTCTGCCATATTTGTTAGTTGAAAAGAATGGCCCTAAGAAGGAGCCGGTTGAAGAGAATTCCCGAATTTCCCTACATCACGTCGATGCATCTTGGGAACAGGGTATTGCCGAAAATACTTTAACTGACGTCTCATTTTCAATCGACGAACCCGAATTATTAGCAATTATTGGACCCGTGGGTTGCGGTAAAAGTACATTATTGAACGTTTTACTAACAGAGTTAGCGACCAAAAACGGAACAGCCGTGATTGAAGGCAAAATATCCTATTCTTCACAGGAACCATGGTTATTTTCGGGCAGCGTTCGTGATAATATCCTTTACGGAGATCCATTTGATGACCGTCGATATAGAAGAGTATGTAAAGTTTGTGCTTTGGAAAGTGACTTCAAAATTTTGTCACATGGCGACAAGACCCTAGTTGGCGAAAGAGGTCGTGCCTTAAGTGGTGGTCAAAAAGCCCGAATCAATTTGGCTCGTGCAGTATACAAAGATGCTGATATTTATTTATTGGATGATCCCCTCTCTGCTGTGGATGCACATGTCGGTGACCTCTTGTTTCAACAATGTATTCGTGGTTTTCTAAGAGGCAAGATAGTCGTCTTGGTGACGCATCAATTACAATTTCTACAGGATGCTGATAAAATCCTTATTCTGAAGGATGGATCTGTAGCTGGATTTGGAGATTTTGTCGAAATGCAGAATAAAGGTTTAGATTTCAGTCAATTTATAGAAAGATCTACAGCTAATGAAGATCATCCCCCTGTAGTAAGGCGAATGTCTTCAAGGATATCGCGCCAAAGCTCAATAAGTAGTGAGAATGGAGAAATAGAATCAGAAGAAATAGATCCTAAACTTGAGAAGGAAACAGTTAATGTCGGTGGCGTAAACTTCTCCACTTATAGAAAGTACTTCAACGCTGGAGAAAATTGTTTCTTATTATTCTTGGTCGTTGGTGCCTACATTGTTTTTGAGCTAATAACTCGTCTTGGTGACTATTTCATTGCTTATTGGGTGCGAAAAGAAGATGAATTTGTAGACAATTCAAACGGCACATTAATTCTGAATCAGACCGAAGTTGATGAAATGACAAATCAGATCGAAAATGAAAGAATGACGCTAGTCTATGAATACTCTGGAATTATGAGTTTTACTGTAGTGCTTGCAGTGGTATGCAATATTTTGGCTTATTATTATCTACTGCGATCATCAAGTAATCTCCACAACTATATCTTCAATCAGTTGACAAAGGCAAGACTTAATTTTTTCAATACCAATCCCGTGGGTCGTATTCTAAATAAATTCTCAATGGATATGGGAATTATCGATGACCAACTCTCAACTGCCATTGTTGAAGTATTGAGAACGGTGTTGTTACTGTTTGGTACCCTTGTTCTGACTAGTACAGTTAACCCAGTTTTGCTTCCGGCGGCTTTGCTTTTACTTGGTGTATTCTATTTGTTACGCCTGTTTTACATTAATGCTAGTAGAAATATAAAAAGACTTGAAGCTGTTGGTAAGTTTGATACGTATTTCTTATGAATAGTTTTTTTCTTAACTGATACATTTTAGCTCGTAGTCCTGTTTACAATCAAATGACTACATCAATGAATGGTTTAAGTACTATCAGAGCTTTCTCAGGACAGGAGAGATCAGTTAGGGAGTTTGATCGATTCCAGGATCTTCATAGCTCTGCATGGTTCTTATTTGTATGTTCAACCCGAGCCTTTGGGATGTGGTTGGATTTAATGTGTGTCATTTTCCTTTTCATTGTGACCATGTGTATGATTGCATATGATACAGGTACCATCGTATTATAAGCATCAAATACTGGGAATACTTTTAATGTTGTTGCAGATAAAGAAGGAACATCGGTGGGATTAATAATAACACAATACATGGGCCTTCTGGGAGCAATGCAGTGGGGAATGCGACAATGGAGTGAAATGGAGAACCTTATGACCTCGGTCGAACGCGTTTTTGAATATACTCAACTTGAGAATGAGCCAATACGTGAAAATCCAGCCATTCTACCGAAAGACTGGCCCACGGAAGGAAAACTAGACTTTCAAGAGGTTTCAATGAGGTACATTCCGAACGATGAGCCAGTATTAAAGAAGATTACCATTTCGGTGCAACCTGGAGAGAAAATTGGTATTGTTGGGCGCACAGGTGCCGGCAAGTCGTCGATTATTAATGCTATCTTTCAATTGTACGACATCGACGGTGCTATATTAATTGATAATGTGAATATAACGACATTATCCCTATCATTAGCAAGATCGAAGATTTCCATCATTCCGCAAGATGCCCTACTATTTTGTGGTACAATGCGTAAAAATTTGGATCCATTCGACGAATATCCTGATGACGTACTGTGGAACGCTCTGGAACAGGTTGAATTGAAAACTCTTATTTCTGACATGCCACATGGATTGCACACAATTATAGCCGAGGAGGGATCTAATTATAGCGTTGGCCAAAGGCAGTTGATATGTCTTGCTAGGGCAATTCTACGAAAGAATGAAATTCTTGTATTGGATGAGGTTACAGCCAACGTTGACCCGCAAACAGATGCTTTGATTCAGAGCACAATCCGTCGACACTTTGCAAATTGCACCACGTTAACAATTGCCCATCGCTTGCATTCTATTATAGATTCGGATAAAATTTTGGTAATGGATGCTGGTAAAATAGCCGAGTTTGATACTGTTGAAAATCTTCTACAGAATGAAAATGGAATCTTCAAAAGTATGGTAGTTGCAAGTGGTATTAACATTCGATGATATACGAGCGATGATGTACGTAAATTTCAACTCTTATCACTAGGGATATCAAAGAAAGTATCGGTATCGATAAGTATCGATACCATGTGTCGGTATGTAT
>JAODAC010024541.1:0-17230 GCA_027575185.1 Mimaenictus wilsoni
CAATGCGCAACTCACAAAAATACAACACGCACACACAACAAGACTCCACTCACACACAACAAAGAAGCCACAACATCCTCCACAGGCTGAAGGACCAGTGAAGGTCGATGGCCAGGTCTCCGAACCGAATACAAATAATAATAAAATACTTGACGTCATATTCAAGCTAATTGCAAAAACTTTTTGCTTTTTCGCTTCTGACCAAAATTATGGTCACTAGAGTGTACGCAATGGAGCAAGACAAAATACGAGATCGCAAAGAAGGGATCTTGTCTTCGTTACTTTTTTGTATAATAAGAACGAATTTTTCTTTCAAAAATCATTTCGTTTGCAATTTCTCCAAAAAAATCGATATTATCATATACAAAAATATTTAAAATATTCACGGAAGTTTACACTTTCAATTAAAAATAAACCTTATTCCATATTCTAAATAGTCTATTTAAAAAAATCATAAATTTTTTTTCTCACTTAAATGAAACTTAATAAAATGGAAAAAAGTTTTTTTGGTATAAGGAACAATAATTGAGAATGTGGAGAAGATGTCGGTAATTCCTTCAGCATATGCTGCAATAAACGTGAGGATTTGTCCTCACACAGTTTATTTTTATTTCCGTCTGGATTAAGTGACGTCAACTTTGTTGCATTCACCACACCACATCTGTTGTAGTCGTAAAAACATCGCAGATTTTCGCACAATTTCTTAGCCCGCCATAAACTATACACAATGAACAAAAGACATATTCTCGCACGACAACGCACCAGGGCAGGCAGCGCAGACAAGACAGGCGACTGATGCCCAAGACGCGGTGTTTTAATCCATCCGCAAATCCTCAAATAACCACATTCAAACAAGACGTGCACGTATCTCTCGGTTTTGCCTCGTCGGCGAGGCGGCACACTACCTCATCCTTCGTTATTGTCCTCGCAGTCATCCTGACGGCCGGCTGCTGGTTCGGGCGTCGACGTCAAGAACTCGCACTAATTGTGTTCCTTATGGCTAAGACTTTGGCGCACTTCCTTCGCAGACGCCGTTCCAGGCCAATATGCTGCCTGCCGGCACACAAACACACAGACGCGCATGCTGCGGGAAGACAATGGTAAATGATTCCGGCGGATCACCGCAAATATATCCGAGCGTTAAAGCTCGCCATTTGCATCCGCATGGCGGCGGTTGGCGAACGGGTTGGTACAGTCTGAGAGTGCCCAGATTAAACTCTTGCCGGCGAGATGTTTCTTCGGATGGCGCTTGGCGTGACCACAATTCACACGCAGGACGTGCTGGATTCGCATATAAATGTACATCGAGAGGGGAAAGCGTGGAAATGGAAAGGAGTCAAGCTGTTGGTGGTGGTAAGGTCGAATGGTGACATTTGGGACCGTGTTATTCAGGTATAGACTTAGGCAGACGGGGTGGAGGTAGGGGGTTCTGCAGGGTTCGTTCGTGTAAAACAGCCCCGCGCGTGGCGCACGTGAACGCGCGGGAAATAAAGATCTTGACTGATTGTCGGCTCGGATTACTGGAATAGCGGCCATTAAATATGCGTCGCGCAATGGTCGCACCTGCTTGCACGGGGACAAAGTGTCATTTCGTCATTTGTTCGGACCCTTTCGCCATTTAGATTTAGCTTCTAAATGCTCGCAATTAATTCTCGAGCGAAACATAATAGTTGGAATAGGTTTAAACTGAATTTAGTTTCCCTAATTTTCAGCCGAGCACGATTTTGGGTCGTCAAATTATTGATGATAGGTGGATGTGGTTTGTGTACACACTGCTCAAATTACGGAAATTGTAAAATTGGAGCAAATACACAGGAATAGGCCTATAATTTCTGTTTCAAATTAATCTTTCTTAACGGGCATATCCACCTGTGTTCAAAAATTCAAATAAAAATCAATTTTTTCTTAGTTTGTAATTTTAAAATTGCCCGATGCCAGTGCGTTTTTCTCAAAACTATGTTTCTATCATCATAAAAGTTTCAAGATGCATCACATACAATTAGAGAATATATAAACGGGGAACACAATACAGAAAAGTTGATGTTTGCATCCGGAATCATCACATTTTTTGTCTTGTTAATTATATTTATTAATGAACCATAGTTTCTCATTTATTAGGTTTATTGATTTTGCGTACACGATTGAGAAAATTTTAGTGAATGAATTTGGCTAAATAACAGCTCAATCTATAGATAATTAAATTTTCTAGAATATGACGTCAATGATTTTTTGAGAAATTTTTATTTATATATCTTTTTCGCATTTTAAGTCGATTTTTTATGTGAACAATACATTTTAACTTTGGAACCGTACAAAAAACATACAATTTTAAGTGTTTCATGAAAATATTCGACGTCATATTCAAGCTATTTTATAAACATTGCAAAAACATTATACTTTTTCGTTTCTGACCAAAATTAAGGTCGCTAGAGTGTACGCAGTGGAGCAACTCAAAAATTCAAAAAACGTGGCGATACAAATTTATTTGTTTTTAAATTTGAAATAATACTGTGCGTATGAATTATGTATTAAATTGTTTTTAAAGATTTAAAGCGTTTTGATCACAGGTTTTTGTGAAAATAAAATCACAAAAAACCTGTAAATTTACGATTTTTTTAAAATGATAACTCCAAACATCGATATATTTTTACAAGTTCATAAAACCACATCGTACTGGTACGTTTCGTGTAATTAAACTTAAAAATACTGAGAGTGGAAAATGTTGTGACCCAGACATTTTAATGACGTTTTCCCAACAGTAGATTTCTTTCATTTCGATCGCATGTGCGCGAAAACCGGGACCGTTTCGTGGAAATTAACAGCACTCGAGTATTCGTGCGAGTTGGTAAACATATACGCGCGGAAAATTCACCTCAGTGCGGCTGGGAAAATACGCAAAGGTGGAAGGAAACCGCTGAAGCTGTTCGCGAATATTATGCTGCCATTTCTGGGCCCTTGAAAACGTCGCTTTGGCGTCGCCGAAACGGTTCTTTCGTATATTTGACTTTAGGCACGTCGCCGTCGTTATATTCAAGAATTCCGAAGCAAATATGTCGATGCAACCGAGCGTTAACTATTAGTTTAAAAACGTTTCGCATATTTACTGAGAGAGAAATTCGTAATTAATTAGAGGGACTCGTTTTTTTTTTTTTTCGTACAGTATAAAACGTCTCTATTGGTATACCTTGTTAGTTCAAATATGTAGAACGAAAAATGGGAAGAATGCAAACAAAAATAATAATTAAATTTTTGTATGAATCAATAATGATGAAATATTGTTGAATACAACAATTGAAAATATTCGTTAAATACAACTTATTAAAATTCTCAAGGAAATTTAAAGAAAACTACAAAAATTAACTATCTATTTTATCTATTTCATCTATTTTACATCTATTTTATTTTATCTATTTTACAAATGCCAATAAATGGCTTCAGTAAAAATAATGCTCCAAAAGACTGTAAAGAAGTATGACTAACGTAAATACCAGAAAATATGTGCAATTGTTGAAAGAAAACTTTGCAGAATGCGCAGAAAATTCCTTTTCGTTTTGTTTCGACAATGCAGGTTTACAACCTTACAAATAAAATTCTTCTACTAAGAAAAGAAGTAACCGAATCAAGAAGAGAACTAAAAAGTAGAAAATTTGCAAAGTTAACAGAAAAAGCCAAAGAGAATAGAAAAAAGACACGAGAAAATAGGATGTCGTTTCATTCCAAGAAAGGAGGCGAAAGTCTCAGCTGTAACAGGCTTTTCTACTTCTTTCAACTTTTATAAGAATTTCCACATTTTCTAGATTTTCCCCTCTTTGTTACACTTATTTTTTTCTCTTATACTCTTAATTAAATGATACTAAATCTTAGACTTCTTTCGACTAGCATCGACAATAAATTGTTCCACTTTAAATTATCGTCATTATTTTTAGGGAAAATTTGATAGGACGTGTATATACGTCCTTGAATTTAGGCCTTATTTTCATTATAGAAAGTTTATAAAACTCTTTCTTTTCTAGCCTTTCTTCATCACTAAATCCTAGCGAAATAAAAAGAAACAAATAGGACGTGTTGGTACGTATTCATAAAAGTGGTCCATTGAAAAAGTAAATTTCTGTAAAAATCATTGATTTTTAGAGCAAATTTAGTAGGACGTATATATACGTCCTAGAGTTTTTTGCTACTTTAAGTGTGCATTACTTAAGTTTTTAGAAGTGTAACATTAATTCCAAACGAAATAAAGGGAAAAAAGAAGGACGTATTGGTACGTCCTCGTAAAAAATGTCTACATGAACTTCAAAAACGTATTCAGGTGAGTACGATATGAAAATGTGTATTTCCCTAAAGATCATTCATTATCAGAAGAAATTGGATAGGACGTATATATACGTCGTCGAGTTTTCGTTGTATTTTGCAACTTAAAATGTGTACTAATTAACCCTTTAGTTCGTGACATTAATTCCAAGAGAAATAAAGGGAAAAAAGCATGACGTATTGATACGTCCTCAAGAAAAAGTAGTTTATATAAGTGCAAAAAGTCGAGTAACACGTGAGAACAGAATAGTTATTAATATTTAAAGACAATTTGGTAGGACGTATACATACGTCCTCGAGATTTGGATACTTTTACAAGTTTCATAAAATTGTCTAAAAGTTTCCACCTTTTCCTGATTGTTTCTTCTTCATGTACCTATTTTATAAGTTCTTAATTAAATGATACTAAATCTTCGACTTCCTTATGACATCGACCATAAATTGTTCCAGAAACATAAACTCTCGGAGAGCAAAGATAACGGGTTGATTTTATAATTATACGACCGTAAAGTCGGGACATAAGGACACACAAATCTCAGTATATTCCACGTTTTATTATTATAGTTGTTATACTACTAACATTGTAATGCTTTCAGAAAATAATAAAGTCATTTAACACAGTTTTAATCGTTTTTAAAGAACTATTCTTCTTTAAAAACAATTTAAGAGAACTAAGAATAGTTTGTAGAAAATGTCAAGCTTAAAAATAGTAATTCTCATTTCCAGTTCCAACCTGTAAACTTATATGTAATTATAGAGAAAAACTAATATTCCAACTCTTTCCCCAGGAGTTTCAGCAAAGTTAACTTCGGTTTAGAGGTTTACCCCGCTTCTGGTAAGTTTGGGAGAGAGCTTCATCAGCGCGTTCATCTCTCAGCGGGGTGGAAACTTCTCCACGTCAAGTTTGTCAACTTCGTCAACTTGTTAGCACTCGTTACCACCTTACCCACCACGTTCGCAATTCGGAAAATTCCAGACCAATTTACGAGTCTCGCAAGTATCATCTTCATCCCCAGATTTTCTTATATTTTTTTACTTACTGGACCTCTTGGAAGTAAAAAAAAAGAAAAAGGAGGAAAACAATCACAAATACCCAGAGAACTAGGCTGCTTCACAATTATAACTTGTTGAAAAAAACTCAATTGTTTAATTAGAATTCAAAAAAACTCCACTTAATTAATTCTCAAATTTATTTCTGTAATTATAGAATGCACAGCCCTCCTCGAGATTTTCTAAATACTTTTTTCCTGAAACACTAATAAATACTAAACGAAAAAAGTGATTCGTAAAGCTTTACGCTGAAGAAAAGAATGACAAAGTATGATCCGCCTTCCCCTGCATTTTTCCTCGAGGCACATTCGACAAAAACGAAGAAAATGGGTATTACTGATATTTCAAAAGTGATCGTCTTGACACCCTCAGGCGCCCCTCTTCAGGCTGCTGTGCGAGTATGTGCGAGCCACGAACGCAACCGCCCCGAAAATGACGTAAATACTTTAAGTATAATAGGGTGAAAGATGGTCGGGCTATTAGAATCAGTCATGCTGCAAAGGCATGTGAAAGCGGAGCGAAATATTTGTAATTTGCACAGAACACGAAATGAAAAGAATTCATTCATCCTGATGGGAAATCTGTGACTAGCACTGACAGTCCAAGGTGGGAACGACCTCTTAAGAGTAATCTACTAGACTTAGAAAGGGAAAGATGATAATACAGAGTTAATACCAAACCTATTAATTGAAGAGGGATTTACTGTGCAGCATCAGAAAAATCATATCTGGATGAAAATTTCCCGGAAAAACTATATAAACTATACAATTCCATACAATCGCATAAAATATTTTTAAGATGATCAATTATGGACAAGTTATTACTTTTAAGCGAAAACTGAATAGGAGGTATATATAAAAACTATTAATTTTCATAGACAATTTAGCAGGACGTATATATACGTCCTTCAGTTTAGGACATATTTTTATTATTGAATGTTTATAAAACTGTTTTTAGACCTTTTTCAGAAATTCTAAGAAAAATAAAGAGAAACAAAAATATATATAATATAATATCACATATTTTAATGTCTATCGACCTCTGTGGGTCTTTCCGGCATGGATATGTTTTATTTTATTTTTTATTTGTACGTTTTTTTTTGTATTGTTGTTATTTATAAGTATGTTTTGTGTTTATACAATTGTTTTGTTGATTGGTGTGAGTTGTTCATGTATATGATGTTGTTGTGGTTGAAAGTAGTTTTGGCAGTGAATTGCAGGTGGCAGTAGAGTGATGTGTGAAGTTGAATGTTTGAAGTTGAATGTTGTGTTTGAAGTTGAATGTTGTGTTTGAAGTTGAATGTTGTGTTTGAAGTTGAGAGTTTGAAATAGTGTTTGTGTGTGCATGTTTGCATATGTGTGTGTGCGTGGGTGAGTGTGTGAAGTTGTTGTGTGAAAAATAATCACACTGTGCGATGCCCGCCCCGAGGACTTGAACCTCGTCCGCTGGCGTGATACGCCAAGGAGCCACCCACTAAGCTACCCGGACGGGCCAAAAATATATATTAGTTTAAAAATAATGATTTTTTAAGAAAACGTGGTAGGACTTATATATACGTCATCTACTTTTTGTTATATCTAATAACTTAAAATCTTTATCAAACAAAATTTCGAAAATTTAGCGAAATAAAGAAGTAAGCAGGACGTGTTTATACTTTTTCATGAACATAGGATTTAAAATATAAGTTTTGAAGTGTATAAAGTACAAAGCTGTCTAAAATATTTTATCCCCCAAAATTTGTGTCCCAGACAGTCATCAGTATGTCTAGACAACCGAAAATTCAAGAAAAAGTAAAAGTGTGCACATATTTGAATATAACTCTACTCATATAACTACATAAGCCCATGGAAATGTCTCAATAAGTGAAATCAACTCTGTAAGAGACGGCTAAGGATTTCCCCAGAAAATCCTCTAGTTTATACGCTAGACTAGTGTGGGAAAGTCTAGTCTGTTGTGATGATGATGACCACTGGAAATGCAAAAGGGGAACTGGGAACCCTCTAAAATGGTCAAAGCTAGTAAACACAACATGGAGGAAGGCATATGGCAGTGACATCCTAACGTGACGTGAATATAATTACAAGACGCTTATTGCGAATCCAAGCTGTCCCAATAATCCTTCCTTTTCTCGACGACCAACGATCGCACCCGACAACTAATTAGTTTCCACCCAAACTTAATAAATATAAATGAACTTGGCCGTCGCGCAGCAAGGCGCACCCAGGAAGAAACTTAAATATTAATTAAAAGCATTTAACTATAAATCTCGGCAATAAAACTCTGCAGCGCGGTTTTGCACACGCTCTTCCTTCTCTTGAGTTAACAACTTCGCTTAATTTCTGGACTGAGCTCCCTGACACACATTTATAAACAGGAATAAACCACCCAGCTACAACTTCACTACGCTGCTCTCGATGTGTAGTTTTACAAGGGTTTTGGTTATCTTTGTTGGTCGTACGCTCGACGCTCTGCGTTTAAATTGGGCATACATTGTGAAGGCGCACACGAGCGTTTACACTTCAGTTTTCGACCATGGATTGCTATTTATGTCGAAGTGTGGGTGGGCAGATGCCTGTGTGGTGGCTGGCAGAAGGGTGTTTTGCATCGCCGCCTCGATTTAAAACCGAATTCGCGTAAGGCAATACCCCGCCGGCAATGGCCGAGTCGTGTTTTCCCGTTTTCGCTGCTAAATTTATTAGCCGGATCTTTGCTGCCTTAAAAAGGCTATTCTCGCATACGGACAGAGACAGGGTGTGGGTGTGAGAGGGAGTGAGAGGAACGCCAGCAAAACCGTGACATTAATTTATTTAACGTTCTACAAGCACAGTTGCTGTTTCCCTCGGATATCCTACTCTAGAACAACTGGCATTGCTGGTTTCTATTGGATTTAGCAGCCAAAAAACCTGTTTAACATCGATTACTTCAGGAGAACTTCGATCAAACAAGTAAAATCGACGTTTGATATCACCACAGGTCCCTACAGATCTGTTAGAGAGTAATATGTTAGATCTGTTAACTTTAAGGTTAACTTTAATTACAAACACCACGAACGATGATCAAGAAATAGTTTTGATCATTGGGCTTATAACCAGGCATGACGTATAAATATGTCATTGAAAAATTACAAAAATATTGATGGTAAAATGACCATAAATGACAAGAATCCATGAAATATTATATAAAAACTATTCTCTTAATTCGCAGGCTAAAAGACGTTCGATAAGTATCTTGATGAAAATAACAATTCAGAATATAATAATCTATAAAATCCTCCATTATAATCTTTTTCTTTCTATAAGACGTATATACACGTCATATTTTTATGACCAGAAATGACGTTTCTAGTCGAATTTTTTGATGATTAGAATGTCTTTAGAATATAAAAATGGCGTGACAAACTTTTTCCACAACATGTAACGTGATTATATACGTCATGAAAAATAAAACAGCAACTGTGCTTGTAGAACATTAAAAATTATTTAACGTTCTAAAACCACATTTTCTGTTTCCCTAAGATAACATACTCTATAACAATTGGCATTGCTAGTTTCTATTGGATTTAGCAACCAAAGTTCGATCAAATAAGCAAAATCGACGTGCTATATCACCACAAGTCCCCTACAGATCTGTCAGAGAGCAATATGTTAGATCTGAAGGTTTTTTAAGTGTTTTTAGAGTAAATCTCAAATTTTTAAACGTTAAATTAATATATAAAACTCTCGTTATCCCACAGTTATATCAGTCTTAACTTTAACAGTTATAACAGTGTATATATGATTGATATGACGTGATGGTAAAATTATAAAAAATTGATATTTTCTAAAATTTTAAAGATTTTTAGTATGAAAAGCTAAGGTTTCCGAACGTATGGTAACTTTAGGAAGGCGTTTCTGGAATTTAACGCTATCTGTGGGAGACACAGAGACGGTCGAACGGTTTCAGGAATCGACACGATAGCGTGATTTATCGATAAGGATTACCCGAATTCAGACGTCACAACCGTAGCTGGGAAAACCGAAACCAATAAGGAAAAGGATTATAATCCTATTATCGGGCAACGTTCAAATACACCCACATTTGGCATACACATTTATATTCCGACAAAAAAAACGAGAAGCCAGTACAAGTGCAACTGCCTGAAAGGGGAAATTTCGATTCCCTTGAATCCCGTTGCGATTGCACATGTACAACCCAGTGTGGAAAATAAGAAATGATTTTAATCCGTTTTCGAAGTGCTCTAAGAGGTTTGTTATCGACATGTATTTATGCACCGGATGTGGTCTAGGAGTGGGAACTAATCGTTGATTAACACTTTAACAGACTACGAATTGGTGGCGCACAAGAAGGAACGAAAAAAAACGAGCGCACATGCATATTCATTAGGATTTGCATAACTTGCGCATAAACCACCTTTTAGTCGACACCCCAGGGACCTGTGCTTGGCTTCGGGGCAGGAAACCCAGTACGATTGCTGCTAGTAATTTCTGAATAAACTTGTAAAATTTATAAAGTATAGCGAAATTCAAGTGGAAAATAGGCATGGCAAGTTTTGGGAGAACATTTTTAATTGTTGGGGAGCATGTTCGGTATGATATTGGAAACGTGAGTATGGCTGTGTGTGTGTGTGTGTGTGTGTGTGTTAAATTGCGTACAAATTGCGGTCATGACCGCTACTGAGACACCCGTCGGAGGCAGGCGCCACGTGGACCCACGGGCGATTCTGGTTAATGGTTGTTGGAGAGGGGTACGAGGTGTTCCAAACCCCTCCCCCGTTGCCTGGATCCCGGACGCTCGAATATGCAGGAAGCTCGAAATGCGATCAAAGAGAGGCGAAACGTTCGCGTATTCGTTAAATTAGTGTCGGGCGCCCGGCGGGAGCGGACATCCTGTACGACTTACGAAGGACTACAGAACCGCATCACAGATCTAGGGGACGTCAGGATATCATGCACTACAGTAGATTTCGCCTTGTGCATTTTACTTCCTTTAAAGTAATATAAATATTGATTATTTTAAACAAAATAATATTTTTTTGGTGATAAATCTAATTATTTATAAGCTAGGTAAAATGTTTGTCATGACATTTTTTTATATTTTATATGTTGAGAGTTTTAATTGTAAAATTTCTAGATTTCTAATTTTTGCTCTATTTGCATGACGTATACATACGTCACACGTAGAAAGTTTGTCACATCAGATTTTTATATATTCCAAAGATATTCTAATCATCAAAAAATTGGACTATAAACGCCATTTCCGTCAATAAAATTATAACGTGTATATACGTCTTGACAAACGAAAAAATTTGTAATGCGTGATTTTATAGATTGTTATATTCTGGATTGTTATATTTCTCAGGATCTTTGTCTAACGCTATTTGGCTTGTCAAATAGGCATGACGTATATATGCGTCTTGTCGGGAAAACGTATTTTAGGTATGATTTTGCAGATTTTGTATGTATGATTTTATCGTTTTACCGTCAAGGTTTTTGTATGTTTCAAATGACGTATATATACGTCATTTTTGTCAAACAAAATGTAACAGGCCAGATTTTATGGTGTCTTTACATATTGGGGGCCTACCACTTATTTAAAAACTTTACATATGGTAAAAAAATGTACACTGGTATAACTATCCCAAAATATAAAAATCCATACCTTAAACATGTCAAACATACATATTTAACATTACGAATTTATATGTCTTATCACACATGTCGTATATACACGTCCTATAAAGTATAAACAGATAAATCTCTCAAGATGTGAAAAAGAACATGCTTTCATCATGACAAACTTCGATCTGGCCCATATATATACCAACATACCAACACTTTCAAAAAATAAACAATAAAATTCAGTGTGATTATGTCAATAAATAGGACGTACTAATACGTCCTCGTATTTTCTGTACGTTAACACAAAGTTTTGACTACTAAATAATCCCAGGAAACTTATAATAAGTTTCGGCGTAAATTATTAATAAAGTTTTAATAATTTGAGAAATGCAAAAATTATGCCCTATCGAAGTAATTTTCGGCTTTCATCAATTTCCCATCCACCTCAACTCGAGGGCCGCGCGTTGCTAGCTTAATTATTTCTCCAGTTTTTGATTGATGATGCGTTGTCAGTCGGCGATCAATGAAGGTAATTGCTTCCTACAACGTTCGGAACTACTTCCGCGCCGACGCGCTAAATAAGTGCAATGCGAATGGCTGCGAAGGGTTGGATGGCGTGGTGGATGTGCCTGAACGCGCCAACCCCGTACGAGAGAACCATGGGAAAGACGCGTGATTCATTTCGGGTTCGCTTCGCATCAGAATCTAATATAAATGTATATTGGAATCGAATGAATGATCGCCTCGATTGTTATTGAATCGCTCTTTTTCAGCCGACTCACTTTAGGCCCTTCCTTCCTGACAGGCTTAGTGCGAGCAGACAGAAAGCAACCGGGAAAAAATAGAGGAGGAATCACTGGCGTTTGGTGAAAAGCGTAGAAGTTGCTAGTTGTCGTACGTATAGCCACCTGATTAATGAAGAGTAGGTTGGCCTTTGAGAGTCACTTTTTGGAATTTATGGTGAAATAGGGTAAGTGTTGGTGGAAATGATAGTAAACTGCAATTTGAAAGACAAACACCGGTTTTCATCGCATTTTGGTACTCGTATTTTTCTTTAAATTTGCGAAAATAATTTTGACTTCTGTTTCCATTAAATAGACATAACGTATGTATACGTCATTTGAACAATACACAAATCTTGATAGTAAAACAATAACATTATAAAAATCCATAAAATCCTGTATAAAAACATTTTCGGGCATGACGCATATATACGTCATATTTTCTTTTGTCTGAAATGTGGTAAATATTCATCAGATAACATTTTTCGGAAATTAGAACGTCTTCAGGATATAAAAAATCCATGACATGGGACTCTTTCTCTTAACAGGACGTTATATATACGTCATGGGCAAATTTCGATGTTAAAATAACAATGTTTTAATAATATTATGACAAATCAATTCAATTCATTATTTCAGAAAATTAAGATGTTAAAATGACAAGGGTATAATTCCAGCACGACAAACTTTTTACAGTAGTTGAACTAGTCTTGACCACTAGGATGATCTAACCTCAGCTAACTTAACTAAACCAGACTTAACCTATCTATAAGGACGCTCAAAACATGGAAAATTGCCCAAGTTTTAGTTTTATTCGTTTATTTTTATGAAAAATATTTACGTGTTGCTACCATTCAAATTACCACATATTATTCCCATACTTTTCATCACAGCTTTATTGATTGAGGTAAATTTTGTTTGTTTTTCATTCCTGCCCAGGTAAGCCTCATTCCCCTATTGCGCCCGTAAGTAATACATCCAATTAGTCATTTTTAAAAGTCTCCCTCGTTTTTACGATAAACGCTCTTTGCTCTCACAGAGGCGAAAGCAAATCAAAACAAAATTTGCAAAATATTTTGACACGTGTCCCCAGGTCCATTATATCGAATCAATAAATGCGAATTTTTAGCGTTTTGAGTGCTTTTTGGAAGTATAACAAGTATAATATTTCATGTAATCAAGTCAGTTAATCAAGGTCTTATAACCGGGCTTGATAGAAAACTAGTGAATTGCATATGTACAACAAAGAATATATAACAAAATTTTGTTATTTCTTGCCTAAACGGCACAAAACGGCAAAATATCCCATTTACAAAAATTATATCTCTTTACACTGTACAAACATTGTGTGAACAAATTCGGTTCTACACGGCCGATCAAATCGGTGTTGGACAATTCTGACGCTCCCCCTTTTTAGAAGGATAGCCTCGATTTTTCGGCACACACAAACTTTGAAGAAATTGATCCATTCTCTCAATATCTAAATATTAAGTCGACCCACGCATATTTCAAGACAAAAATATACATTAAAAAGGCTTTTATCCGGCGGAGTAGTTTTCGTAAGTGGGCGGAAAACGGAGGAAAAGCAGCCCAACAGGTTGCCACTTCCGCCTTCGATTTTTCCACTGCCAGTCATGCACATATAGATATAAGGAATCGCCAGAGCGTTTACGATTGGACAGCGTTTCCTACGCGATTGTGCTAAAACAAACTGATATGAATAAAACCGAGGCAACTTTTGCGAATGCCCCAACATTCTTTTCAATTTAAGCATATATAAAATGGAAAAAAGTGCCAGAAATGAAAACGAATGGAAGAAATGGCAAACGCGAAGGAGATAAACGCTTCTAAAATGACAGCCAACAGACAAGGCCATAGATATCCAGACAATCGGCTATAAATTCAAATATATTTTGAAATCTACAGATACGCTTACATGTAGGCCTCCTTTGAATACAACTGAAAAAAATCAACTTATATTTTTTGAACGCCTTCTTTCGTCCCTTTCTTTGTATCGCTAAGATTATTTTCCTCAATTAAATCCGATAATTGCAAAAGACATCCTTTACTGGAATCTCACACTATCGTTAGTAGCCTAGCCCCCAAGGCTGAAATCAGAAGGGAGAGTTGTATTTTCGACCCTTCTGCGATAGTATCGTTTCATCAACAGCTAGACCTTGGACTAGGTCCTTACGGGAAGGTCCTAAGGGAAATCCCATGCCCTTTAATGCGAAGAGGATGGTCAATTTCAAAAATGAAACATTTCAGTCACGTTCCTACGACTCGTAATGCAACTCTTAACGACCACACACATATTTCAAAGTCGCCGTTATATAGCGACATAAAATATTAGTCTGAGGGTGCTAATTTTGCCGTTGGTCAAAGGGAAATAACAGAGGGAACATTTTATGTGATAATAAGTAGCGAGGCTCATTTTCACTAATAGAAAAGAGAGAACGGGTGCATTTTTGTTGCAAATTTAGTCCTACTTTTATACTGACAGAGGAAAACCCTTCATAATCTGCTAGTTAGGGTTGACTCCCAAAGGGTTTCAGTAGTGTGGGGTCCTTTATTCACACCTTTTGACTATCATATTTATAGCTTTGTATTGGGGGTTGATAACTATTAATTGTTAGGCAGTATATATTTCTAGGTTTGAGAATGCAAGAAAAACTTTGAGCTGATTGCTCAGCTGTTTATCAGAAACGCAAAACCAAAACATTTTTGCTAAGTTTATAAAATTATCTTGAATATGACGTTGAGTATTTTCAACAAAAAGTTAAAATTGCATGTTCTCAGACAGTTTTAAAATCATTGTGTCCTTTTTGTATCAAAATGCAACGTAAAATACAGAAAAAAATATGTAAATATAAATGCTTTCAAAGAACAATTGACGTCATATTCTAGAGTATTTAGTTATCTATAAAATGAGCCATCAATCAGCCAAATTGGATCAATAGAATTTTCTCAATCGTGTACACAAAATCAAAAAACGAGAAAAAACGTTTAAAATTTGGGTGAATAGAAGAAAACTATACATTTTTTGAGCGTTATGAGCTGTAACTTCGTAGAAACTATAACTATCGACTCGAAATTTTGAGGGTACATTCTTGAATAGTTTAGCCATTGATTTATTGTAGGGCTATATCAAAAAAATATTGCTTATCCGGCAAATAAGGTCTTTACGGACTTTGTACTTCTCCAGATACGAGTAAAACTCTCAATCCGATTTTTACTTCTTACTAAATGTTTCAAGGTCTGAGAAATTGTCAGGAAATATCTATGAATACCCTGGTTATTATTACCTCGAATTTTACTTCTCATGAGACAAAAACAAGCTGTTTTTGTAAATTTAAAATTTAAACTAAATAATACCAAACCTCATAACAATATTATTTCCATTTTCTGGATATTTAACGTTAACCAACCCTCGTACGAGTATTTTCCCTCCACAGCCACGTCGCGCGTGGGATGTTTAACATGTAAAATTGAATTTCATTATTTACACATCGCCCGTCGCAGACGACCTGTCCCTAAAGGAAGAAAAAGCAAAACCCGACAATGATTGCGAATACAAATAGAGTCCAGTTTTTGCGGTCCTCTCTGGAGATGTCCTCGTCTGGTGCACCCAGAGCAAACATGACATTCTAACTCAATTTTTATTTGGCCTAGCAGAAAGTCGACATTTCAGATTTGTTTATTTATAAATATATCCCTAAAATTTTAGGTAAATTCCAAAAAAAAAGTAGAAGTTATCTCGGGAGCAGCTATGAATTGACACTTGACATCGTCTCTAGACCTATTCACGACCTGCCTTGGCCTAAGTTAACGAGAACACTCTACCTTCCGCCGTCTGCACAATTCTCTTCATTTTAACATCTCTTATTTGTTCTTGTGCCAGTTCTTCTCCATGCCTTCGTAAGGGCGATAGTGGAGACCAGATAGCAGACTTTATTCTTTCCTCCAAGGCTTTAGCCTTTCCACCAACGCACTGGGAGGGCGTGCGGTTCGCTCATCCGCATACCACAGTAACCTTTTGTAACCGCATTGTACAGGTCGACTTGCAAGTCGAATTCAAACGATAAAAACCTATATTCCCGGCCGCTTCTTGATTCTCGTTTCCTTCGCTTCCTGATTCCAGTCTCTGGTGCACTCTGGGGTTTCCACCCTGAGGTTGTGCTCACTCACACTTATACTCACCCTCACACTTATACATACCCTTACACATACACCTACACTCACATTCACATTTACACCCCCACACAGAGAACCACAAGCTCAAAACCTACGTATAACCATTGGAACACAGTAGGGCGACAACGAGTGAGGCTCACGTAGAGACAACCACCATCGTGACGCAGTTGGGGGTTGGACAAATTTCCCAGGTGGTTTCCAACAACGCCAACGGAGGCCCTCCGCCTCTCGCGCCAACGAGGCATGTCTACGCCAGAGTCTTGCGTGTCTTCCAGCGCTTTCATGTCATTTTTTCTTCGCCCCATCGTCAACCCAATAAGCGAAACCCAAAAAATAAACTCGAAGGAAACGGATGCTAACATGAATGCCAAACATATTCACTATAATATTCGGCGAATAATCACAAAGGCGATGGTAGAAATTTCAAATGTTCATCGATTTTTATTTCAATGATCTCCCTGTCTTCCTACAGGAACGACTTGGAAGAGTTGCAACTCTCCAGCCTTTTTGATTTAAATTTCATGCAGTTACAGACAATTCTTGACAATTTCTTCGTATTCCTCCCTGATGAAACCTCCTCCCCGAAAGGGGGAGAGACCGGAAATATTTACCGAGTGCACGCGAATATTCCCGGCACGTATACTACCACCCTTTATCCCGTGGAAATACCCCGTATGGCGGTATTCGCCATCTTTTTTCTTTTATTGGGTCGCAATTGAACGCACGCGTTTGATGACTCCTTGTCAAAGCCGAACAAATATTGGCGAAACGAATACGTCGCTGAATATCCCCTTGTGTTCGTCTTCGACTCCCTATCTCCGAACCCTATACCGCAACTCCCTTGATCTCAGCGACTCAGCATCCCAGACTGTCTGAATTCCACCCACATGGATATAAGAAAACGGGATTTTTAGTATGAACCGAATAAATTTTGATTATTTGAACATTTCCTTAATATTTATTTCATTTACAACTAAAAATTAAAATTAATTTTCAAACTTGTAAGATACGACATGAATTTGCCTACGTTCCTACTTTACTCTGGACAACTGTCAAACATAAAAGTAGACAACTTTATCTACGGTGTATAAAGTTGCCTATACTTATAAAATTTAAAACCTCTCCCTAAAAAAACATTTTTGACGCATTTTGAAGCCTCTAAATGTACAAAATATACATAATACGCCCACCTAGGCAGCAGAGTTGGTAGTGCTTCGGCTTACCACGCAGGCGGACGGGGTTCGAGTCCCCGGGGTGGGCACCCCACATGTGTGTATT
>JAODAC010024552.1:0-17225 GCA_027575185.1 Mimaenictus wilsoni
ACAAGTTGTTCTATTGTTGAAGTTTTGTTGAATTATGGGTGTAAAAATTACAGCACGTATGGATATTTTTTAAAATCAAATCAAAACATGACGGTACTGATTTCAAAGTATCGATACTTATTAATGTCCAAAGCAGCTGCTGAAATTATCGATACCTATCGAAAGTATCATTAAGCACTGAATAAAAACTTGTCGCTTTCATACAATGAGTGCGACTATTTATGTTGATAAACCTAGGCCGTTGGCGCCATCAATTAGAGATTACGAAGAAATGAGCAAAAGTATCAAAAGATAAGGTACTCCTGAAATATTGATAATTTCCGGCAATCTTACTTCAAACATACACAACTTCCTGAAATATACAAAAACACAAACACTGGAAATATAAACATGTTATCTATATCGTTAAATATATTATAAATAAATTAACAGTTTTCGATTGAACATTAATTCATAGTTTGTAACCAGCCAAACATTTTACCCCAAAAAATGTAAATGTTCACTGGAAGCATAAGAAAACAAGGTATTTCCAACGTTAATAAATATTCGCAAATTTCATCTAGAAGGAAATAAATTAAGTATCCACTAATAGTTACCCTCTATAATCATACAGAGTAATACCCTTATTTAACATGTTTAGTTGATCCACGAGATAAAATATGTTTAAAATCACAACAACCATTGTATAATGTATGTAATATTTCAGTATGCTATGCCGTACGAATACTTTCAAACGCAGCTTTTGAGGCCGAAATATAATTCGCAGTGTTAAAGAAATATGTGTCGATTTACAAACATCCTCAACTAGTTAATATATCTTTGGTTTAATTTAATACGAATATATATCCACTAGATATTCCTGTGATAACTGCAATTTCCTGTATAGTCATCATAACTTAGTTTGATTTATATGCTTTCTATTATAACTTTAATCTTAGAAATTCGAAATCATTTGGTCCGATGAGGATTCTATTTGGTAGGAATAGTAATTGAGATTTGCTAATATGTTTTAGATGGCAAGCAATATTTGACTGCATATACTTAATGACTTGGTGCTTTTTATCACTAATGCATTGAATTGAATGCAGTAAACACGCAGTCGTGCCCTTTTAATTTCATTAACTATGCGTAGGTTTATAGATGGCGTTAGAGTTTAACTTAGGTTAAATTACGTTTAAAAGAGGTTAGGTCAAGATTTGTTAGGTTAAGTTTAGTTGGGTGTATACACGCTCTTACACGTTCAAGGGTTCATTATGAGAAAAACGCATATAGCGAGACATGAGTCTCACTCGTGTCAATTGAGATATACGAGCGGCTTACCACGACTCTCACTCGTGCTTATCACATTGAATCTAAATTTTCTGTAACGACTGGGATTGTGGCTAGATCAAATGGTGTATACTTAAAAAAAAAACTATCTGACCGAATATTTTTGAGGCGTCGAAGGAAACAATGGCTTTCATAATCAATTAAAAAATGTAAAACACATTTTTTACCAATGAATCCGACATAAATTAGTATTGAAACAAATATACAGGCCCCCAAATATTTGTTATGGAATCATAGACTTGTGGCTTTCTGATCCAGGTCCCAATCAATGACCAAAGGGCACGACTGATTAATTTACTATTAAATTGAACTAATCTAGGCGAAAAATTCACATTTACCCGACATATCATACTCAATCTCTTCGGTTTTGTACATCTCAATTAGTTTTTGTATGTCATGCGAAAGCATTTCCAACTGCTTATCGTGTTTGATTTTCAGTTTCTCCTTCTCTTTGGCTTGCTTAATCGTAGCTGTTTTTCGCTCATCCACAAACTTCTTGGTATTATTTTGTTGCTTCTCCCGCAAACGTCGTTCTTTCTCTTGTTTGGTTTTCAAAGTTTTATCATTATTGATCTGCAAGCAATTATCATTCATTAAAACTGATAAAATGCATTCTAAAGGTCAAAAGATATTAGAAATGATTTTAGTGCTCAGACAACATACCTCCCGACTAGTTTCAACCGAAATCTTTGCCTGTCTTGCATTGATTTCCTTGAATTCCCTCTCCTGCTTCGCTTCCAACTGCTTCATCTGCGATAATTGAATCAACTCCATGTGCTTTCTAAGGACGTCCCGTTGTTCGTCCAACTGCGTTCGCAAATACTCCCACTCCTGCTTGCGATGCTTCTCCATCAATTCGCTCCATTGAATCGTCTGCTCCTTAACCAACTTCCTCACACTAGGATCATTCGACAATTCGTTTTTATCTTTGCCTTTAACGAGCTTATCAATCGAGGTGCACTGAGTTTTCTGCATTGCAAGTTTCTCTTTGCTCTGCTTCTTCTTTAAGGTTTCAAATTCCTTCTGCTGTTTCTTGGTGGTTTTCTGGAATCCTTTATCTTGTCGAATGTACTCAATTGTTATAGGCTCGAACACCAAAGGTTCTTCTTTCTTCTCTTCCTTTTTATCCGCTTTTGTCGGATCTGTTTTACTATCGGTTACCTCAATCCCCATGGACGACATTTGCTCATTCTGCTTCTGCTGTGCACCCATAAAGCCCCTAGGATCTGACAAAGCCGCCATGAAATCCTCGAAACCATCAGGCACGTAGATTTTCAGCTCGATATTACAGAACAACATCGGTAGAGACATTGGAAAATTAGCTTCAGTTCGAAGGGAAATATGCCGAAAACCAGCTTGAAGACCATCCAATGGAAGAATGCGTTGTCCGAGAAGTTTACCATTTTCATCGTACACACCAAAACGAAGCACGGCCAAATCAGGCAGAACGACTTTACGGAAAAGGAAGGGTTCCTCATTGTATACAGGATTCAAACCGTTTGCAGGTACCATCCGCGTGCGAAACTCTCGGCGAATTGTATCGGTTGGTAAACCGTACATGTCTACTTCAACATAAGTCCCCACCTAGAAAATGAACATTGTTTTCGTAAATCATTAAACCAAAATGGTCCATATATAGGTGTTAAACACAAAAAAGTTCTTACCTTCTTATCAGATAAGAATTGACCAGCAATTACTCGCACTGAGCATTGCGCAGCAATCACACCATCGACAGGACTCTCCGCGAAAGGATCAAAGATCCTATCAGCTCGTCGCATGAAATCCGGCTTCAAAAGATATCCGCAATTTCCGTTGTACTCAAATTTACCTTGGTTCAGTTGCATGGGGAGATCAGATGTTTGGAAGTTCAAGGATACCATTTGGCAGCCAGCGTTCCAAAATACTTGCGGCATGTAATTGGAAGAATTGGCACGCGTACCGCTTGGATATATACGAGACATTTGGCGTTTGTTGTAATTGACGAATTCGATCGCTTGTGTTTTCAAATAATTCAAACCAGCTGGCTCCGAGAAGCTTGACATATTATGATGGATATTTTTTTCTGAAAATTTAATCGTTATTCAACAACTATTGAGAAATGTTCATTTTGTTTACTTACTCTCGGCATGTTCAAAACTTTGAAATTTCACTGGCTGTGCATAATTTACCATTGAACTCAACCAAGGATGAACATTTGTAGTCGAACCCGTGTATTGAACTGCAGCAGGAGCATCGCCATCGGCTCCAGCCGCTTCAGGAACAGGCACCTCCGCTGGAATATCGGGTGGGACGGGCCTATCAGCAGCTGGAGCACTCGCATCTTCCTTCTCTTCATCCTCAATGACAAACTGGCCTTGTCTGAACAACTCCAGCTCCTGTTTCTCTACCTCCGGCTTCAATCTTTTATTCTTAATCAAGATTTTGTTTTTCAGCAAACATGGCGGTGGCAAAGCCGCTCCTGGCTCCAAAGGAAAGTCATCCAAGGGCGAAGTCATTAACAAATCGCCAAGAATCTCATCGCAATATTTGGCCATTTTGTACTGCTGAGCCTTGCAACAGTGATTTTCAAATGAGAGAATAACCGGATATTCCGAAGTTACAAACGCAGTATCACGGATAGCATAAATAACATCCTTGAAGAGGATATCCGTACACATCGCTTTACCATGCGTAATAATCGGCTCCTCATCCTCGCCTCGCCCATCCCAACAATCCAACTCCACGCAGCGACAACCAGCCAATAAAACTTGACGATACATCTCCACCGACGATTTACCACCGAACTGTCGTCCCGATAAATACGTATTATGACTAGAATTGATGTAATATGCACACAGTGGCATATCCATCTCCATATAGATGTCCAATCGATCAAGGAAAACGGGCGCGTTCTCGTCGGACATCAAATATCGGATTAATCCGTCTTTGGTCATTTTATTCTCCGTACGCATTGTTTCGTCCTGTTCGTATGTGGCAATAATTTCCGAAGCTCGTTTTTCGTCATACAGCGGATACAGAATTTCGTTCAATCGTGGATCGCGTTGCTTCTCATTCAAAAACGTGATAAACGGTTCGAGTGTGATGAATTCTTTACCTTTGGCTCTGTATAAATCGTACATTAGTTAACAAACACATACAACTTTTTTGTTTTAACAATATTAGGTGATTACATACACATCACGAAAGAGCTCCTCGATATCATTCCTGGGACAGATTTTATGATACAGAGCGTAAAATTTATCAAATGTAAATTCATCCTTTTCCATTACATCGTTCTTTCCGCTGGGCAAGTTCATTTCGGCAAGGCATTGATATACCAATTTTTCCGTTTTTCCAGATGCAAATGTGCGGGCAACTACTTTTACCGGCACTTTGCCTTTTGGATCAACCATAAATCCGAGTCTCATCCAACTAGAATTCATTTGTATGAATGCAAGTCAATTAAACAACAAGAAATATTCATCACAATAAGTCTACGAATGTAATTATTATAAGAAATAAGAAAAAGTGTAGTATAGAAGGTGGTGTCTATGCAACATACAGAAGATAAATTATATTTTACTCAAAGGAAATAAAATTTTACAAAATTAAAATTATAATAATAATTGGAAATACGAGAGTTGATCAAAAAGTATCCCACTTCCCTAATCCATAAAATATGATATATCAGAGCCAGAGTGATAGATATTTCATATGAATACCATGATTTCCACGTGCTAGATTAAATTTCTTGGGCTATTTATCGTTTCAGTTGACCGACTATGTTTTAATTTATTCGACCAATATTTGACCCTTGCAATAGATCATGTGGAGTGCGCGGCGTACTGGTTACTACTCACTGGCTGGTAACGCAACAGGTTCCGGATTCGAGTCCTGGTACCCCAATCTTTCTCGAGTTCTGAATACGGTAGGTTGGGCGATGGGCCTGTAAGCCATCCCCGATAAACTAATCCACGGCAACTATTATGAGCACCTTCTCACATAAACATTGAGAATAGTGCCAACCAGTAGGCAAGACCATGAGAATAAATAGATAGAAAATTACGACGATATAACGAAATTTCGTCAAGGGGTAAGGATTAAAAAATTTTCAAAACGCGAAAAGTGAAAATATCTCGGAAATTATATGAGTAATAGAGCCCATATTTTGAGAAAACATTCAGAACCCATCTGAGATAAAACTCTATTAGTTTCATCTCGATCGGGGCTAGTCAAATATTGGTCAAAAATTGCGTTTTGAAACTGTATATTTTTCTAAATAACTCGAGAACGACAAAATCGACCCCCATATATTATGACATTTTCGGAAACCGCTCGTTCCGCTCTATAAACTAAAATCGTAGGAACTTGAGCTTACTCTTAATCGATTCAGCGTTATCGAATTATCAATCAATCCTAGTATTGATCACAAGAGGGTTGGAATAATTTTGCCCATATCAAATTGCCAAAAACTTCACCTCTGATTTTTCGCATTTCTTTTCTTCTTTTAAAACGCTATATCTTGGAAACTAATAATCGTAGCGCCATGAGCTTAGTTTTAATCGATTCAGCGATAACCAGATTAGTTATAACGGGTCGGTTTTATCTAACAACTAGGGAAATTGAGGGGGTTAATGCGGACTCGAAAAATATTAAAGTCTCCACTTTGAGTAGGATATAAAGTTTGGAAACCTCTGTCTTATACTATCCAAAAATGTGCTTATTTTTCGAAGACTCAAAGGTTGCTCATCCTTAGTCTAAATGATTACCTTCTTATACCAGAGGATTCCTAGGGAGCCGCGGACTAGTCTCAGGGGAAGTGCGAGAACTAAAAATGTGCATAGTTTTCAAATATTTGTACTCATTGATCAACCCTTATATTTATTTTGAACGAGATAATAAAATAAGTTTAATAAGTTTATCCCAAAACTAACCTAACTGGAAAATTTAACAGCCTAAAATAATAATCTTGTTATTTATTTCATTGTAAACTTTAATATTCTACTAAATTTATTGAGTAGGTTGCATATTCACCATACAATAGCTCTTAATGTAACAAGCATATAGATAATGAAGCAATCAAAAACTATGTAAAGATAATAAATGACTAATGTATTTAAATGCAATACATTAAAATATATTTAATGAAACAGAGATAAATGGTTTCTGTCGATCTGGCTGTAGCTAGAACTATTTCTATGTTCAAAAGTTATAATTTCGATTTATTTATTCGAGTTCAACTAAAACCAAAGTGAAGGTCAAATAAAACCGAAACATTTGTTTATATGAAAAATACTTTGATATTCCCATTGAATTAATACTGATTCAAATCTATATATAGCTAGACCACTAACATAAAGTCCCAATGTATAGTAGTACATAAATTTTGTTTTTGTTTGAATTAATGCGAAATTTATGACTATCATAAAATTAAAATTACAGGAAATTCTATAAACAAAATGGTTTCTTTGAAGACAACAAATTGTATGAAAAATTGTTATTTTTCGCGAATTCCAAGCGTTCTACATACACTCAAGCGTGATGTGAGAAAAACTTACTGTTTCATTAAAACCGTCCTCACGCAAATATTCGTAATTTTATTGTTATGAGTAATTTGGCGTAAACCAGCTTGCCAAGTCTATGTAAAGATGATGCGATGCATGCACAGACATGCAAATAATTGAGAAAAATTAAGTATGAAATGTAATAGAATGTAAATGTCATGCCAGCTCGAGGACCACATGCGACTGGTACCATTTATAAAATGCCAATTCTTGTACGGTTTCACTCTTTCTTAAATAAAGTTTGTTTTGATATACCCAATTATGCCTAAATGTTGGGTAAATATTGAGTAAAAAACGTATTGTCCAGAAAATGTCGAGTTTTAGGGTTTTCAATTTTTTTCATGTTTCCCGTATTGCTAGAATTATAAATCATACACCAATCGCTTCAGCATGAAAATATCTTCAAACTGTTCTTCTTTCATGAGTCTTTTTTTGTGTTATCGGCGTGATACTAACCGGAGCAAGTGACCCTATGAAACAACGAGGAGATTAGAGTTGTTTGGCTCACTCGTTGGGTGCTTTATATGTACACTAGGGTGTGTTCGCGCCTTCCTGGAACTACCAGTCCTGGAATAACGGGAGGACTTGTATGCGTTATAATGTATAACCCTCTTCTTCTAAGTGTTCGTCTATCATCTTTTCAGCAAGGATGCTCCCGATGTAATTCTCCATTATTTGCCACGAGTCCTCGCTTTTAACCAGGAGAGCTACTGCGTTACTCGTTGTGAGTTGGACTTTCAGTTGCTGTTCTGCGGTACATGTGTAGTGAGACCATTTTCTGCACGCGAAGAATATGTGCTCTGCTGTGTCGGATTAACCGCAGTATATGCACTCCCGCGTTTCCAATTTGCCGATTTGATGTAGGTATTCCCTAAAGCGGCCATGGCCGGTCAGGAATTGCGTTATACATCGGTTTGTTTCGTCACACCGACGTTCTACCCATATACTTATATTCGGTATCAATCTGTGGGTCCACTTACCTCTCGAGCTGTCGTCCCATTTAGCTTACCATTTACGCAGCATGCCTTCTGCTTTGTTGGTGTGGGGTTGGTTTGTTGACCACGCACTCCAGGCCACCGGTATACTGGATATTGACGGGCTGACCACTAGCACGGCGTCGGTGGAGATAGTGCAGTATGCCTGTACGACTCCAATTCCTAGCATTCCCTGGATTGAGAGTAGGCTAGATCTGTTTTTCCTGTTTGCTATACCGTCATGCCATATCGGTGCCGCGTCCATTATTATGGAGTTTAGCACCCCTGCAATTATTTGTCGTCTAACTGTGCGTAGGCTGTCCTTTTCCCTGAAGAGGCGGTTGATGTTGCGTTCTGCTGCGCCAGCTTTTTGGGCTATATAGGCAATGTGTTCGTTGAACCGGCCTCTTCTATCAAATACAACCCTTAGGCATTTGAGGCTCCATTCAATGGTATACTGGTCGTTAGCATTTTCCTACGGCCCATCATGTACACTATCTCTGTTTTTCAGGCACGATTTGGAGGCAGGCGTTCTCGAGTTGTTATGCAATTCTCCTGTATACCTTTTGTATGGTTGAACAAAGTCGGGAGCGTTTGCAACAACGCACAACTACTGTTATGTCATCTGCATACGCTACTATATTACAGTCGTAGGGGAGAGGTATTCTCCCTCTCTTCATGAGTTATAATATCGATTCTAAGTAATCAAATAAAAACTGTCCCACGAGTTTGAAGATATTTTCACGCTGAATCGATTGGTATATGATTCATAATCCTAGCAATATGGGAAACATGGAAAAAAATGAAACACCTAAATCTCGACATTTCTCGGAAAAGACGTTTTTTATACGATAAATATCTCAATAAATACCCAACATTTAGGCGTAAATGTGCATATAAAAATGAATGGGCATTCTATAACATACAGACGAGAAAATATTTTAGAACAAAGTTTGAATTTCACGTTCTAGTTCCGCATTTTGCCCGTACCGGTCGAAAGCGGTACTCGTAATCAAAAAAGGCGCATGCACTTTGCTCAACCATCCCTGAACATAGAGAACATTAAACTTACTGCTTCTTCAAACAAGTCATGGGACAGAAGTTATTGGCTTTCACGTTATGCGTAATCTTTCGCAAACCGTCCAACCACACCTTTAACGTATATAAATTTAGTCAATTTCAACGCTTGTTAATGAACAAGTGGTGGGTAGTTTGCATGCCTATATATTTCCTGCATGCTATCAATGTTTGAATGGAAAATAGAGTGCAATATTTACCTTCGCTGTGTCAGCATCAGGGCATATAATGTGCTGATAGTTGATGTTGATGTAATCGGTGCCACTGCAGATTGTCAGCGATTTTTCATCCAAATTCGTCCCGTTTTTATTCTGCAGTTGTGATAATAACTTCTTGTCGTTTGGAACTCCACCAGCTCGGATGTCAGACACTTGGCACAGCTCGATCACATCACCATCCTAACAAACAAGACCAAAAATTAATTCCTACTTCTTCAGTCTATTTACATTTCTAACAGATTTTACCTTGCCATCGCTCTTCATGTAAATAAAGAAGCCATACTCGTCCACTTTGATGGTAACATTCTTCTCGTACTCGTTCTCATCCTTTGCCTCCGTCCATCTGTCCACCACACAGCCGGAGAGCAGAGGCTCCGGGACTGCAATTTGCCAATCGAATTCGAACTTCTTCGTCATGTTTACTCCCTATTTTCCTCTGCAGCCAAGAAGGTTATGATGCCAGATATCAATATCCACTGCAAATAAATACTTACATTCTGAAATTCACGTATGCATCGTTTGTGTACGGCACAATTTCGTTTCGTTTGATGACCAAGCGTGCGAACGTGTTTTTTTGGCAAGTGTTTTTAATTCGCTAAAAGCGATTGTACATCGAACACTGGCGGCAACGAGGAGCGACACATACCGAACGACTGATGCGCAGCTACTGGCGAAAAACGAGCGCAATATCTCTATTTTCTATCTACCCGATCACTGCGTGCGATTGGCGAATGAGATGCACCCTTGACTCGGTTTGTTTGTGTTGTAATTGCAGTATTCCAGTACACACCGCGTAAATTCGTGTGCAAAACTGACTGCACTACTACCAATTCAAAATTCGTTTGTAAATCTTACAACAGATGGCGCTACACGTCTCATTTTGAAAATTAATTCAGCCAACATTCAAAAGAAAAACATGCAAATGTTATCAGTGATTTTTATCAAATTCAGTATTCTTTATTCCCTCACAATCAGTGAGAATAGTCTTACTATCTTAATAACAACGCATTTTATTAGCTTAATATGAGTATAACGAGATAGACCAGTGATGGCGAATTTTTTAGACGAAAATATTCATATTTTTGGTAATTGTACCTCGTGGGTCACTAATATTCTAAAGTAGGAGGACCCTTCTTTGAGGATATGGGTCCTCAAAGTTTATTAAACTAGCTTGAATATGACGTCCAGTATTTTCAAGAACATGTTAAAATTGATTGCTTTTTTCAGTTTGAAATGTATTTTCGTCTAACAATTCGAATTAAAACTATAAAAAACGATGTAAATATGTATTTTTCAGAAAACAATTAACGACATATTCTAGAGAATTTAATTACCTATAAAATGAGGTATCATTCAGCTAAATTGGTTGAATTCGAATTTACGCAATCGTGTTCGGAAAATCAAAAAATGATACTCCGAAAAAAAAATGCGTTTAAAGCGTTATTTTTTATGCGTTTCATGGGTTATAACTTCATAAATACCGTAGCTATCGACTTGAAATTTGGCGAGAATATTTGTGTATTGTTTACCTATTCATAGATTATTTTCAAAAATTCCGAAACAAAATTTTGGCACCCACAAATAAGAAAAAAGAAACAACTAATATGATCATTTCGATCATTTTTGTTGGTATAATTGGTGTAATGTTTTTATCAACTTTATCAATGTTTTGATCAATGTGAAAAGTATTAGACGATCAAATGTTGATTTATAATGTGTTTATCTTGTTTTTATTTTGATTAATCGTTATATAATTGCACCTATTTTCTTCGACGATTACCATGCAATTTCAAAACGTTAAATGAATTTAATGACTATTCCATTATTAAATAATTAAAATAAAATTACAAGTGTTAATGGTTTGGAATTTTCTGTGATTCATTTCTGTCGTCGACTCTACAAAATGAAACTTTCCAATTTCTACAAATCACAATTTCTACCTGCATTGATTTGCTACTCACATTTATGATGAATTGCCGTCGTTAAATTAACTTACAACAGTCATTATGACTTGATTCAAAACGAAAATAATAAAATAAACTATAAATATCACATACATATAAAGTTCTATTTTAAGGAGGCAAGTTGATTTTGTTATGATTTTATACAATATCCTCTACTTTCAAGAGCAAACATTTTCCAGGTCAATTAGTATCAATGCCAATTATTTCTAAAGCTAAGCAATTATGAAATTGTCCTTTTATGATGAGTCATCTCGCAACACGTGTATTTTTATGCAACATGAACAAACAAAACGGTGGGCTCTTATAGACAAAGCAACTTTTTTCAGGGTCAATTGCAAAACGGAGAGGACAAAGGAAAATATTACCCACCTGTCAGTCCTGTGTGAATACATTGCCGGGGTGCCGTGACGACTAGTTGGCCGTTGTCACTGCATGACCGTCCTGTCAACCTCCGGCATGGATTTAATTCAATTAGCTTTATTGGATGATTGGATGCTTTGTAATACCGTTAAAAAAACATCAATACATTGATGTTTTGTGTTATATAATATGCAAATAAAAGTGGAAATCGTTATCATTTTTCTCGTGCTCTCGTAAATGTTGTTTATTAGATAAGCACGTAATTGATTTCCTGAAGGTTATTGTTAGTATATGAATTTTATTTGAATGAAAACGTTTATTACTGGATACAACTTAATGTACAATTCAAAAACACAGTGTAATTTTTTCACCTTAAAAATCGAGTTTAAGGAGGATTTTTATCGACTTCAAAGTGGATGCGATGTTTATATGGTTTGCTTTTTCAATTGCTCGGCTGTGTACATTCTAGCGTCCTAAGGTTTGGTCAAAAATGAAAAATCATAAAGATTTTGCAATATCTATAAAATTTGCTTGAATATGACGTCGAGTATTTTCAAGAAAATCATAAAATTGAACGTTTTTATGCAGTTTTAAATTTAAAATGCATTTTTCGCATACAAATTTGATTTAAAAATATGAAAAAACATATGTAAATATATTTTTTCAAAAATCAATTACTGTCATACTGTCATATCTAAGATAATTTAATTATCTATAAAATGAACTATTATTCAGCTAAATCGGTTTAGTAGATTTTTCTCAATCGTGTAGGCAAAACCGAAAAACGGCGTGTCAAGAACTTTTTAACTTTCCCTTCGTTTACATGGTCGAAAAAAAATCAAATTTCGAGGTTTCTTTCTTAGGTAATTTCTTGGGTACTATATCATAAAATAATTTAAAATGTAGATGACAACTTAATGTATAATTCATAAACACAGTGTAATTTTTTCACCTTAAAAATCGAGTTTAAGGAGGATTTTTATCGACCTCAAAGAGGATGCCATGTTTATATAGGTTCCCTTTTTCAATTGCTCAGCTGCGTACACTCTAGCGTCCTAAGGTTTGGTCAAAAATGAAAACGAAAAATTTTTCGCATAAAAGTTTGATTTAAAAATATGAAAAATTCATATTTAAATATATCTTTTTCAAAAATCAATTGCCGTCATATTCTAGAGAATTTAATTATCTATAAAATGAACTATCATTTAGGCAAATCGGTTTAGTAGAATTTTATTAATCGTGTACGCAAAACTGAAAAGCAGCGTATCGAGAAAAGCTACTATAAATTCAGAAGTTCCTTTTATATGCTATAACTTTGTAAGTACTAAAGTTATCGATTTGCAATGTTGAGAGAATATTCTTGACTAGTTAAACTAATAGCTAAGACATCTTACAAAACAACGATTGAGTTGAGCCTAATAACGCCAACATCGTAACGTCGATCTCATTGTCACAGATTATCAGTTATCACAATGATTATCTTTTTTTCATATTTTTCTCATATTTCTGTTACACTTACCAGTACAAATTATGTACCAACTGATTCAGGATGAAATTTTCTACAAACTGTTGAGATAGCTGTTTTCCCTTAAATTATTTAAAGGACATTACAACTAACGAAAGTTGAATCTAATAACCTCGGCAAACAAAAAACGACTTGTGCTAAAATTATATTTATATTTGTTTGCCACCAGTGAAAAGATTTCTATAGTAGAGCATGATTTCTTAATTTTCTAAAATTTCCCTATGAAACGTTCGTTAAGAGTAGTCACACTTAGAAAAACTGTTGTTCCGTTTGGAAGTGACCACAATATCCTGTAGTCACATCGACAAGTAAATTTCTTATCAAATATTATATTTCTTTTCCTATGTTTACTAGCCATCTGTTTTTTTTGCGGTAAATTTGTGGGAACAATTGAAATCAACCAATTTTTGAATTTACAGTAAACAGGAACACGATAAAAATAAGTTGTTACAATGTAAGGTTTTGGAACTTCCAAAAGACGATAAAGTTTGACAAACATTTTAATCGCAACCACCAACGTCCTGCTTTTGCACTAATAATACATACACTTATCATACTTTTTCATATAAATACGTCTAATTTCCCTGGAAATAGCATCAGTTCTTTAACTGACAACGTTCTGAGCTAGTCTACGACTTTCAACCGTTGAAACAAGTGCATCTTGCCCGTTAGCCATGGAAGACAAGAAGAAGAATCTCTTGTTGATGTTCGATCGTCCCCAAGAACCTTTGTTCAGGACCAAGAAGGATTCGGCTGATGTCAGTCATCGCTTTGACGTCCCTCAGAGTTTCTTGGTAAGCACTCTTTTTTGATCTAAACTCATCTGTACCAGGAATTTCCAAAATTTCCTGAAAAATTAATCTTTTCCTAATATTTTTCTCTCTAAGCCTGAACGTTACCAACCAATTGGTGCCGAAATTGTCAGTCGCTTCGGTGAAGATGATGAGGGCAACAAAATTCCGGTGACGGAAATTTCGCTCCCTCCTCTAGGCGAGATTCTGGATCTTAATAGGCAAGACAACTTCTCGCTGTTTATTCCTAAACATAGGAAGTTGGCAGGTCGAATGATTGACATCTTCTTGGGAATGCGCAACGTTGATGAGCTTCAGTCCATTGCTGTCTATGCTCGTGATCGAGTTAATCCCTACCTGTTCAACTACGCTCTTTCGGTTGCTCTTTTGCATCGTAAGGATACTCAAGATCTGGACATTCCTAGTTTCATCTCAGTGTTTCCTGACAAGTATGTGGATAGTCGTGTCTTTGCTCGTGCTCGTGAAGAGGCTGCTATTCCATCAGGAAATAGGGTGAGGAATTTTAAACAATTTTTTGCGCATGTTTGTTTTTTTGAGTGGAAGATGCGCATAAATTCGTAATGCACGCGGGCCTTCTTCCTTCCCGATAGACTTGTCAGACGATGATGAAATATCGATATATGTCGAAATCGATTTTTCCGATTTTTTGATATATCGATATCGAAATATCGTCTTGAAAATATCAGTTTTATCAATATCGATCAATAGAAATTCCACAGGAACGCCATCTGTACATGGGTGTCACCAAATATAATAAATAAAAGAGTAGATCAATGTAGCATCGATATTTATATTAATCTTAAGATTCCAACTAAAATTTGATGGATCAAGATTATTTTTTAGAAGCTAAAATGTGGAAAAATTAAATAAATTTGAACCTCGCAGAATACTTTTCAGATGGCGGTTACGTCCATGGCATGTCAAAACGATATCAAAAATGTCGATACCGATATATCGATATTATTGAAAATGTAATTATCGATAAATATCGAAATGTTGAGGCTGATATATCGATATTTATCAATATCGATTTTTTTTGACATATCTACTTCCCAAGCAGCACAAAAATTTCGGTTCACTCGAGTGTTTGAATTGAGGTGACACAACCATACGTTTTCGCGGATTTACTACTTCGTTATTGTGTCGCCAGTTTGCATATCGTGTGTCCAATACGACGTCGACCGCTATCTGGGCGGATCTTTCTTTTCTCTTATGTTAATATTGTTTTCTTGGTTTGGCAATAATGATTAACTAATACTTTCGAGCTACTAGTTCTCACTGAGCCTATTCAAACTTCGCCCCCTTTCCGTTAACAACCTACGCGGCTATAAATTTATTTGTACCTCGTGCGTTGCAGTTTAATATGTACAGTTCGCCAGTCCTTGGCGTACTTGTTGCCTTTGTCATGCAAAGGTCCCAAGTTCGATTTCCAGTATCGCTATATTTTAGATCCCGTTAGCAAGGAAGCTAACATGTTCTGAAGGCGTTGTCAAACGCTATCCATATGATAAACAAAAAATATGTACCATCTAATATTTAACATGTAAAAATGTATTATAATTCTATTAATGTCTTTAGCAACCTATCGAAATTCCCCGTGATTACACCGCATCCGATTTGGACTTCGAACATCGTCTTGCCTACTTCCGTGAAGACTTGGGCATCAACCTCCATCATTGGCATTGGCATCTGGTCTACCCCTTTGAAGCTGCACGTGTTGTTGTCGATAAAAATCGTCGTGGTGAGCTCTTCTACTATATGCATCAACAAATCATCGCCCGGTACAATTTTGAGCGTCTCTGCAACAAAATGAAGCGAGTCGAACGTTGGACAGATTGGAAGGCTCCGATCAACGAAGCCTACTTCCCGAAATTGGACAGTCTTGTAGCTTCCCGGGCATGGCCTTCACGTGTAGCCAATCAGACCATCACCAACTTGAATCGTGAGGTTGATCAGATCAAGATCGATGTTGATGATCTAGTACGGTGGAGGGATCGTATCTACGCTGCTATTCACTCTGGTTTCGTTACCGGGGAAAACGGACAACAGATTCCTCTTACTGAAAATGAAGGTATCGATATGTTGGGCAATATTGTGGAGGCCAGTATACTCTCGCCTAATCGCACATTCTATGGTGATATCCACAACATGGGACATGTCTTCGTCTCTTACATTCATGACCCGGATCATCGTCATTTGGAATCTTTTGGTGTTATGGGTGATTCTGCTACTGCCATGCGTGATCCGATCTTCTACCGTTGGCATGCGTACATCGACAATCTGTTCCAGGACTACAAAGCTACTTTGCCAAGGTACACTGTAGCTCAGTTGAACTACCCCGGTGTTACGGTTCAGGGTATTGAGATCTCTGCCCGAGGTGGCACCCCGAATGTGATTAACACCTTCTGGCAACAATCCGATATTGACCTCTCACGTGGCATGGACTTCCAGCCACGTGGTGCTGTTTTCGCTCGTTTTACGCACTTGCAGCATCAACCTTTCGTTTACAACATCACGGTGAACAACCAAGGCCAACAGGGAATGGGCACATGCCGTATCTTCATGGCGCCTAAATTCGACGAGAGGGGTAACCCATGGTTGTTCCGTGACCAGAAGGGACTCTTCATTGAACTGGACAAATTCCGTGTAAACTGTAAGTTTACCCTCTTTACCTTTGTCTATCCAAATTTATAATAATATCATTGTTTCACAGTGAAACAGGGAATGAACACAATCACCCGCAACTCCAGTCAATCAACGGTTACAATTCCATTCGAGCGTACCTTCCGTAACTTGGACAATAACCGCCCAACTGGCGGAGAAGCCCTGGCTCAATTCAATTTCTGCGGTTGTGGATGGCCTGCGCATTTGCTCATCCCTAAGGGAGCTCCGGAAGGTTTCACCGTTCAACTCTTTGTCATGATTTCCAACTATACCGATGATCGCATCAATCAGTCTGTGGATGGCTTCTGCAATGACGCCGAGTCGTATTGTGGCATCAAGGATAAGTTGTATCCTGACCGTCGTTCGATGGGCTATCCCTTCGACAGGATGCCACGAGATGGTGTTGATACTCTCCAGCAGTTCCTTACGCCGAACATGAGAGTGCAAGATTGTACTATCCGTTTCAACGATAGGACCGTCAAACCAGCTGCACGTAATTAAGGAAAATGCAAGATAATTTCCTTCTGATGACGACTCTCCGCTTGTTCATGCCTTCTTGTTACAAAGAATTTAGTAATAAATGAATTTCTCATATTAACCCATGTTGTCTCTGTAACATTCTACAAGATTTTATTTATTTTCACTAGCTAGCGCGTCACAGCTGACAATGCGCGTCGTCGATGCCTCCGGGGTTTCTTTGTCATATCTTATGTATAAAAAGGAGATAGGTGATGTTCCAACCCCTAAGAAAGATATGCC
>JAODAC010024563.1:0-68831 GCA_027575185.1 Mimaenictus wilsoni
ATAAGCTCGGGATTCCCCGTGAGATGTGTACACAGCGCACGTGTTCAATCACAGTAGCATTTAGTAGAGTGCGATAAAACAAAAAAAATATTTGGAAAACGTGTAAAACAAGTAGCGTGTAAATCGGGGGATAGGTGTATTTGGTTTTGATGAATAATAGCGAAGAAAAGTATTTAAAGTGAGATGTTTGGAGATGGTGGAAACTTTCTTTCCAAATTTGACTTTTGAACTGAACAATTAACCGTCTTTTGGTGGTTCTGAATGCTCTGAAGAATGTGATGCCGTTCTATTACTTGCTTCAACTTTTTAGGGACTCATCGCATAATTTTGTGTATAAAGTACACCAGTGCGAGCATTTTTGTTATCATGATTCGTTTGAAACACCTCCCAGTCTGGGAACCACTGCTCTAATTTGCCTATAAATTGTCAAATAAGCAAGATTTATTTATTATTTGATAATAGCATGTATAATTAGAGGCAATATATTTTGGTATGACGAATTTCAAAGGGAAGTATGAAAATTGAAGGTTTGAGAAGGTTCTCAACCTCCCTATCTAAATTTAACTCTGAACTGAACAACTTGACATTAGTTGAAACAGACATGAGGCATGCAATAAAACAATGAGAACAGCAATGACTCGCAGTTCGTAAGTCTGTTTTGGCACCAGCTGCAATTGTTAGTAAGGTGACGTGTATTTATATTTACAATCATTTGCCAAGATTTTCATGAGTCTGACGAGTTCTAGTATTGTGTTTCAACGATGATCATTTTGTAATTTTGAAAGACAAATTGTTATATCAATTTTTTGATGAGAAATTTGTTATCTATATTTTCTTAAAAGGGAAAGCTACGCACAAGAAGTTACCTAGTTATTTTCTCTGTTTAATAAGTTGTAGAGTAACTTCATTACAATTTATTTGATGCTTTGATTGAAGACTTATTCATTAATTTTATTAAATTATGGTATTATACTAGATTTAAGTCATTTTTGAATGGTTTCATAACAATGATCAGTCATGTTTATCTAATAAAAGGAGTCTATTATATTTTTATTTATTATATTATAATTTTGTTTTTATATAAAATCAATTAATTTCGACCTCCACCTGTGATATAACATCGAATTAATAGCACAAACAAGTAATTAACTACTTGTAACATGCAAATTTGGTAATTATAATTTGCGTGAACCTCTCTCAAATTGGCAAATAAACATTATAAAATATATTATGCAGTTGATGAATGTCTCAACAACGCCCATTCTAAAAAAAACGAGATTTCGACTATAAATTCGACTATAAATTACTCGAACAGTGCGTGGGTTTGTAAATTCGGCGAACACGAATAAAATTAATCAAGTTTAAGGTTCGTGAATCACAGGCTTGCCTTAACAATAGACATGTTAATTACAATGTTATTTAAACTTGAATGATACAAAACTTAAAAAACGTGTTTTATTTGTCAATTTTTAATCCATCAAGAAAGGAACAAGTATACTGTCCTGATCTAGGACTGCTGATTGAAAAGTCACTGTTGTTTTGCTTTGTAATCGCTCAAAATGTGCCCGGGAGATGTGAAAATGCATACTCTGGTTTTCGAGTTTTATTTGTTCAAGCACTGACCATGTTGATGTTTACTGTGGCTCGCGGGTCTTTTCCAGTTGGGTGTGAAATGTACAAAGCAGAAAAATGTAGATAAAAAGCGTGAAAAACACATCTGCTCCCAACCGGCCTCTAAGGGGGCGGTTTCGGGATGTTTATAGGGTAAGGGAGGTTCGGAATGAAATGCCGAGTTGGTATGATCATGTAGGTTGGTCTGTCGCCCTCGTGGGTGGTTATAGAGGGTGATTGAGGGGGGTAGAGGATGGTAAGGAGTGATAGAGAATGATAGAGAGTGATAGAGGATGGTAGGGAGTGTAGAGAGAATCTGCACGCTGTGGTTGCCTGTAGCAACTGGGTCTGCGATCGATTTCGGTCTCTGTCTGGTCTGCGAGACAGGGTGCATAACTGCTGGCGCTCTCCGATGTTCCAACCGTTCCAACGACTCCAAAGGTTCAAACCCTAACCTCGCCTTAGCGCAATGAGCTCCCCCTACCACTTGACTACTCTACACGTTGGGTTTTCCAACGTCCTCATCTCGATAGATTCCAGGGACGCCCAGGGGAAGCCACGGGACAACAGGGGCAGCCAAGAAAAGTCCAGGGAAAAGGGAAAGAGGTCTTTCTCTTTAAGGAAGACACGAAATTAGACCTAGGGGTGTCGCAATCAGTACAAATACACCTTTGGAAGGGCGTTATAAGTATTTGAATTGACTAAGAGAGAGTGAGAGGAAGAGAAGAAGACTGAAGGGGAGTAGGAAATTGGGGAACGGAAGGAACGGCTCATGAATTGCATTAGATGACTCGTCAGTATGACTCACTGGAGTTTTCCAGATTTATATCAACTTCAATCATCATATGACTGTAAAATTATTTGATCACATTTTTATTCGAGGGGGAAGAAGATAAATTGAGATTTATAGACCTCATTTCGTAATTGAAATACTTTGAATACTGTAGTAAAATAGTATTATTACTAAAAACTAATATTTAAAATTCAACCTAGAAACCTTCTTTCTAAAATTAACATAATTAGAATTACAAAAAAAAAACGCAAAAACAAAGGCCTATTTGAATTCAAAATTATAATTATGTATGAAACCATCAAATAATCATTAAAACCTTATTCTCACATTATTCTCTTCATTTCTGCTACTCTTCTTCTCATTGTCAGAAAATAATTTTAATTGATTTGTTTTCTCACTATACTTTTTCGTACTGACCCTAATAAACCAATAAACCTGCTTGTTTTAATGGTCTCGGAGCAAGGGTTTAAGAACAGAGAAGACAAATTCTGAGCAACATTATCGAACAGCGCTTCAACATCGTGTGCAGTCCATTAAACGTTTATAGCACACGCGTCACGTCGCTGTTTATGAGCGCCAGGCTCAAATTTATTTACCACCATCTTGTTTGTGTGTATGCGTGCAAGAATATAATGCAGCTTGCGGGCATGTGTCGGCTATATTAGGCGCTGTGCGAAAGTCGTGGAGTGTCATACGTTATCGCACGCATCGCATATGGGACAACGGGTCTATGTAATTGACGCATTATTTATTGCGATCGCTGGCGATGCAACCAGCACTTATCTCCGAGTGTTGCTTAACATTTCATCTTCCTCGTTGTCGCAAAAGAGTGTTATTATCCTGTGCCATACGTGCTTACTTTTGGTGTGTCTTAAATTTGCATGTCTTATCTTTAACTTCTTAATAATGGGGGAAATATTTTATTGGTTGGTTTTGATTGAATAAAAAAGTCTAGTGATATTTGGAAAGTATCTTTTTAAGAATTGTTGGGTTTTAGAAGAATAAGCTAAATGTAAACATCAAACATTTTCGGAAAATCCAGGAAAAAACAGCAATATATAGAATAATAAAAGCAGGATCAAAATCACATTAAACTATATTCAGACAAATGTTGGGTTATTGCTTGCAATTTTTGAAGCGATAATATCTCGCAAAATTGACACTAATTGTGGGTGCCACTAATATAAATCTGGAAAATGTTTTATTATTTTCATTTTATTATTTTTTATTCAACATTGATAAAAATTCTCGATTAAAGAAAAATACTCAGGAAAAATCCCATAACTATTTGGAAGATAATGAAAAACATCAGACAATGGAGAATATCACAATAAAAGAAGGATGAAACTCACATTAAACTGTATTCAGACAAATGCCAGGTTATTGCGTACAATTTTTAGAACCGCCAAATATATACCGAAGATATAATGCCGGAAGATATTAAATTACCATCTTTATTATCTTCTTTACGCTTTATTTCGTTCCCAAAAAAACAATAAAAAAGCCTTATTGGTTCATACTTTATGAAACGCAAGAAAAACCCTTAAAAAATATTCATTATTTTCTGCGTGAAAGCTGTTTTCACGCTAATTACAAGAAAAATTTCACCAAAAAATTCCTTGAATACAAAAAACAAAATTATGAATATAAATTTGAGTATAACGAATTCCAGCACGTAAAATTTAAGCGTTAGCGCCGTAACATAACCAAATTTGTACTTGACACCGATACAACAAACGGCATGCTACATCCAATAATTATAAATCATTCGGCATCGATCCGGACGCGATTCCAAAGTGATTTAAAACTTTACACGCCGCGTCGTCTGTGACTCTAAGAGAGACTGTGTGAGCTCCCCAAAGCGCAAGGAGATAAACGACGCACAATCTACAATAAATCGCCTACAACTGCGCCATATGCGCCTCGAAGATCGAAACACCGAAATAAATTTAAATAATGCAAGCGCAAGCGGGTCGACTGAGTGCCCAAAAGTCAATCCAAATCTAGCTCTATCGTCAACGGCGAGAAAACCATAAAGTTCATAAATGAAAATTGGACATGCTTGCATAGCACGCGCTGGGCATTATTATGATAATTTTATGATTGCATACGGCGTTCGTTGGGCTATATAGTAAATGGGAGTTGTTAAAGGGTTTAGGAGGTCAAGTTGGTTGGATAGCCTAGGCGCAAAGCGTCGCTTTTTCAAGCTTTTTAACAAGCTCATCGAAAGCTGATTTAAATTTCAATTTGTGTAGTTTAACTAACATCTCAATGGTGTGTTAAGAGGCATAGCTATGTTAAAGAAGTTGGACTGATGCATTGAAAATTTCAAACTTTTATCGACGTTTTAGGGCACACAACAACATATGTAAAGGAGAAGAAGTTCTTATAGATATTTCTAATAAGTTTTTTTTCTGGAATAATTACTAACTTCACAGCGGTAGTTAAAATCTAATTGTGGAGATATACCCCGCCTACATTTAGCTCGCATTCACCAGTCAAGCGCACTTAAAAAGTTTTACTTCAAAAACTGTGCATTAAATAAAAACATCCATTAAAAACCAAATAACAAACTAATTGTAAGTAAAAAAGCTAATTACATGTGCAAACTAACCAATTAATTACTTGCAGATTAATTCAGTGTGATACGTGTAGATTACAAATCTAATCAACTGCATAACTGCGATGTATTCCTTGCATCACACTCGACTAACAATCGTCGCTAATGTTTTGCGAAACGGTGCATTAAATTAGAAGTGCGTTGCGAAATTGCACTTATTGCAATTGCGTTATTTACGAAACAAAACATGAAGGTGTTCGTGGGCGTGAGGGCGCCGCCCCCGCCACCCCTTTACATCAAGGGCTTGGACTATTGCAATAACATGCACTATTACGTGATGAAACGACGGCGCGTCCTAGGTAATTATCAAGACTTTGACTCTTGGTTTCTGTTGCGTTTTATTCCGACTTTTTTTCTTTCCACCTTTTTGATTTCTGCGAATTCCTATTACAATGATTTTACCGCATACCATATGCCAATGATTATGTTTTATGTTTTGTGCCAGTTCTCGGTTTTCATTCATAATGAATGAGAGTATTCTTCGTATTTATGCCACTGGCAACTGAGACGAGCACAGTTTCTTGCTTTCTCATGGTTTATATTAGAGCATTGTTAGGAATTTAATTAGTTGCATATTATTGAGAATCTAGGATAATTATTGTGGAATATTGTAGAAGTTTTTTAGATGTTTTGTTCAGAATTCGATGTTTTTGTTTAGAGTTTTTGTAGTAAGTTGTGTCCTAAATTTTTAGGAGATGTTTACATTCTCGAGTGCGTTCGAGAATGTGCGTTCATATTGTCATGAAGTTTGACCGCCTTTGACAGATCAATATGAACAAATTATCATCGGTAGGCAATATTTAGGATATTAATCACGAATTGCAATAATTAGAAATAGAAAATGATGAATGCCTCCGACAGGACTTGTCAGCCGTCTGCATTATCATATTCTGTTTCCGTCCCAGTTGACCTGAACGCCGATGATTCCTAAATTTTTGTTTAAATTTGCGTGAAAATAACACAACTTTATGGGCTTATGTTATGTTTCAAGTTAATTCCGTTTAAAATTCAAACATTTTAGTTCTAAACTTAATTTTTGAGACGATTCAACATTTACAATGTCTAGCAAAGTTTAATAAAGTCCCCGTGGGTGTTCACCATGCATTTATCTCAAATAATTTGTCCCCCAGTACATAAACTACAAACACAGGCGATAAAAACATTCATCGCGTGACATTACAGACTGCATGCCACATAAGGGCGGCGTGGAACTCAAAGAATGCACGTTTTCAACACGCACAAAGTGCTTAATCTAAAGCATCCTTATCGTCTTGCCTCACACCACAGTGCGACAAGAATGCAAGAAGCGGCCTTATTACGTCCTTTTTTTAACGCCAAATGCATGTGTATTGCAGGAACGCAGTTACTTGACGCCGACACAACGCAACCAATCGCAATTTCAGCGATCGTAAGAATATAACTAGCGCGGAAATCCAATTACGAGCGTACGAAAAAAAAAACGCGCTACAACATGCCAAAGAACGGCGATAACCGTAAATTTTGTATTTTTACGCAGCTTCCCATATTGCAATCGTAGAGATGTGTTTCAATTCAATTGGCGATGACAATTATATTCGCATTTGGAAGCATAATGCATTACATCCTGCGTGCACGCTGCATCTCAATCATATGTTCACATCTACGCACGGGTACATTGCACATGTACATTGATTTTAATAAATTACACTTGGGTTTTAACAGTTACGTGTATACAGTCATTATGAACACGTATTTAGAAAAACGAGATCTTTATACGATTTTCCAGAAATATTTTGAGGTTTGAGGTTTTTGAGATAATATCTCGTTTATTTGAAACTAATGAAGTAAATGCTGAATAAAACCTTATCTTTTGAAGTTCTTTGCCTTTATTACAAACAGGTGTATACAAACTGCGCTTGTAATAAGTATTTATATGGAAATTTTAATTTTCAGTGGGCCTACTCGTTTAAGCAGGCATTGTCTTTGAATTCAATTTTCATAATCATAAACGAGCGCATTTGACTTGCAAATTTTGGCGTGTTTTCTGACTTCCGCTTGAAATCTTTTTAAACTTTAGGCGATTTAATCTTCTTATTAAGAGCTTATAATTTTTTAAATTAAAATTTGTGTATATGCAAAGGAAATTTTAATAAAGTAAGATTATAAGTTGGCGTAAAGAGAGGCAGAGGAGTTGAGACCAAATTTTGTTATAGTCTAACTAACTTTAAAAGTGTTCAAAATTCATATTAGTTTCATTCAATTCCACATAATTTTAACTTTAATTTTTAGCATTTCCACATGTGAACTTATCTTATTGCGTTGAAAATAATCTTAATCAATAGCTAAACTATTCAAGAATATTCCCTTAAAATTTCAAGTCGATAGCTTCGGTATTTACGAAGGTATAGATCTTCAAACTTATAAAAAATATTGTATTCTTATGTTTACACCTTAATTAAATGCGCTTTTTTCGCAACATCTTTTGCGTCTTTGTGTACACGATTGAGAGAATTCTACAGAATCGATTTGGTTGAATGATGACTTATTTTATACAAAGTTAAATTCTCTAGAATATAGCGTTAATTGTTTTTTCTTAATTGTATATTCACATACTTTGTCCGTCTGTTTAAGTCAAAATTTTGTGCGAAAACTGCCCTTTACATTTAAAACTGTATAAAACATGCAATTTTAGCTTTTTTTGAAAATTCCTCGACGTCATAATCAAGATACTTTTATAAAATTTCCAAAAACATTTTGATTTTTCAACTGAGGAACTCATCAACAAAGCTAAGCAAGTGGGCAAAAACGAGGCGATATAAACATTAAATCAATTTTTAACATGAATATCGATTTCAATGTCTCATTCCATAACCTAAAATAAAACCAAAAAACTCTGTAAACTTAACCTAGGAACAAACTTTTTTGGTTAACATATCGTATTTACTTGTTTGGACCACACACAATGCATTTGTTAATAAGCAATAAAAAGCACTTATAATCCTCGCAGCTACAGAATTGTAGTAGAATATCAGATTTCAAGAAGATAAAATCGAAACGAAAGTTTGAGCCTTAACTGTTAATCCATGGCGCGACGGCACGAAGAATTCGTTCCGATGATAATAATCGTAATCGCAAATGGCACGCAAATTATGCACATTATACACGCGATGTGTTTTGCGATAATCGTGCAAGGCTACTAAAACGAACTAAAACCAAAACCAAACCTTGTTCTTTTTGTAGTAAATACTGCAATGCAGTGTTTACAACAAGACGTCGGTTTACAACAAGACGTGAGAGTTTTCCTTCTATATTCGCTTTTACTTTTTTTTTACTGGCGTAAAACATAAACTTGGTCACACTAGTATTTTGTGGTATTTTTATACTTGTAGTATTTTTATTGTATGTTGTGTGTTGCGAACTATATTTGAACTTCGCAGCATACAATGGACGTAAATAATTCGCAAATGATATCAGTCCAGCCACCCAAACCAACCAACCAGATTAAAACATGTAGACGAAATTGTCACTGTTTTATTTGTGAACGTACGGACGTTCATTGCATTAGATTATACGTCAACAATTGACAATAGGATAGGAAGCATCGGCACCTCTTCAAACAATAAACAATGATAATCACCGAACGTGTTCTATCAATTTCTTCCGCTCTTCTTTTATGTTCGTTAATTCTATTTTCTTCATTCCTTATTCCCTGACTACTCATCTGTGCAGGCTATTGTGTTTGAGCTTCACATATTTTCTATTCAATTCATTTTTGTATTATTTGGATGTCGTATAAATTCTGTTTCTATACATGCACGTAGTGAATGTCTTCCTAGCTACTGCAGCAGCATGGGTTGCATGGGGGAAGCACAAAAAGCAGCAGGAACTAATTGAAGACTTTTTATTGTCTTTGCTTTTTGAATGGCGCACATTACTTTCTCAATGCGCGTTATGCATAATTACACATGCGTTAGGCGCTCACTAATGTTTAAGATGAGTCATAAAGCATTTCTTATGGTGCGCGGCTCTAGGACGAGGACAAAATATAATCATGTGGGTGCCACCGAGTGCGACAATAATTGACTCATTAAATCACGCTGACAAACGACGGTTGTTGCAATTTAACACAGAATGCTACATTGGGATTTATTGTTTCAAAATGGTGGCGATTACACATTTTGTTTTGCAACTTTCTTACTGAGAAGTCTTGTTTATTTCTTGGCATTTCTTTGCGTTGGTTGCGATGTTTTGAATTTGTAGAGGTAGGATTATTTATTGCTTCTGTTTTTAGGTAAAGGAGGCATGAACGATGTGGCATTGGGTCGGGGTCTGGCACATAGTCCAGACTCCGACTGCAACAGCAATCATCCAGGCAGTGGAAGTATGTTGAGCAATACATCTTCCCAGGATATTGACTTTATCCAGGATAATTCGGATTACCAATGGTTTATCGACTATAGGTAAGTGGTTTTCCATATTTGAGTTTTTCCCTGGTTTTCCTTACGGGAATTAGGTAATACCTTGAAAACTGATAAATTGTATTTTTAGTTATAGGGATAATCATCACACAAGTATATTATCCTTGCCTGAGTCATATGATGCTGGGGACATTGCCAACTATGAAGCCCTCGCGAAAAACATGGACGCCAATCTGGCGGAAGCGGATATCGAGTCCTTCCGTACTGAGGACATCCATGCCCTCCTTACCAACCTTCCGCCCATGTGTACCGAACAACTCAGCGAAGAGGTATTCTGCGAATTTCATTCGGTATTCGTTAAATTAATTGTTTTGTCTACTTTCAATGAATCCAGAGTCACAGGCAGGGTGAAAGCTTTGCCAGTGTGTCCGGGTCCATGATGGGGAAGTTCGACTTTGACAGTTCCAGCCCACATAGCAGTAGTCAGGATGATTCGGCCAACTCCACTTCGATGTCGATTTGTAAATCCGAACTGTTATTCTCCCCGGTGAAGGAAACCCCAATGCCGGGAGCGAATTTCAGTGTGGATTCGCTCGATTGCGAGTATAATGATCACGACATTATGCTTACATGTCAGGCGAATAAGGACAACTATACAATTGCGTTCGAGGGCTCGATGACGATGTACTCGGAGGATAGCGATTATCACTTCGCGGATAAGAGCGATACATCCGGCGGAGGTGGTAGCACGCACTGGGCTGAGCTGAAGCATCCGCTGCGCCACTTGAAGATGCAGGATGCGTCGATGACCCAATCGGATACAGGCTTCACCACGTGGAGCAAGTTGAAGAAACGCTGCAGCGAGAACCAATTGCGACGACATCCGTCTGGGAATAATAATCAGTCTGTGGACGCACCGCAGGATTTCAGTGAGGCTGGGTTCAAGTCGCAGAGTATGCCCAACCTTTATAAGCAAAAATTGCGCAGTAGCATTAGCGCACACTATCAGCAGTACGAACAGCAAAGGCAACAAAAGAGTCAGCTGAGTAATAGCTCGGTGAGTTTTATTTCCTTTTCTCTGTAATTCTAAATATTGTGGTTTGGGTATTGACATAACTTAAGTGTGTATACTTGGAGATAGGCAGGCTTAAGTCAACAGAGTCGTACGATCGTTACTTTATGAGTATTCTGGCTAAAGTTCGAATACTTTTCATTTCAGGTTGAGTGCTGCACGATCAAACGGCGACCGGTAAAAGTCTTTGATATTCAACATCAGGTACAATCTAGCAGTGGAAATAGTGTTTCCGACATGGCGACCAGTATTGATGTCAGCAGTAGCACCGATTGCAAGGCTCCAAACTTCAACTTAGTTAAACTCTTCATGAAACAGAAGAGTATCAGTGCTGAAGGTAGGTCAATCAATGCTCTCAGGATTACCATTTTTAAAAGTGGATCATTTAGGAATGTCCACAGGTTTAGATCACTCTTCCTCACAAAGTGACAATTGGCCGGCGAGCCAGTCTGATGAGAGCAACATATCAAACAAGCCAAAGGAAGGCTTCGAAGACAGTTTGCTGGACCAACGCCCACCGGAACCACTCCGGACCTACGAATCTATTCTAGAGGAAGAGGAATCCCGGACTGATACAACCGATGGTGTGAGCAATAACAACGGAAGCATGGAATATGAAAAACGCCTACGTTCCCGATCTACAAATACCACAGCACGTAGAAATAATTCAATCTCTTCATCTGGGGGATCCGGCAGTTTTACAAAATCGGCAAAATTAAAGGTACCTATTCACCTGATGAACAAGAGCATACAAACTTCACAATTTGAAACGAAGCCAGTTCCTTACAAACTGAATAGTACGTCCCCAAATGTTGGTAGGGAACCGTACAGAGTTGTGGAACCATCTTTCTTAAATAAGCTCAAACAAGAAGGAGAGGTCCATAAACCTGTTTATATTTTATACCCGAACTATGTACTACCTGATTTGGACTTTTTACAAAAAGAGGAAGTGGCTAAGGTATTTTTAATGCCACATAAAGTTCAGAAACCCGTCTCGACGTCACGCCCGTTTAGTTGCAATGATGTTGAGGCTTTGAAACGTAAGGGTTTTTCGCATGTACAAGACTGGGACTCGTTGAATTTCTTGTTACCGCCCGAATGTAAACAGATTTTGAGTGACGTTCCCGAGATAGCTCACCATCTTCGAATACATGGTTCACGACCAGAGAAGCCATCGTTTGCTAAGTTGAAGCGTGCATCGCGACCGGTTAGTTGTGATTGTACTGGTTTTGAAAGAGCAGGTAGTGCGGAACGTACCAATGTTTCATCGAGTAGTAGTAGTACTGGGACTGGGCCAAGTTCTGGGTACAGGGGTTCCTCTTCACAACTTAGTGAAAGTCAGAATTCACCAGCTCCTCAGAACAACTTTAATCCTCTTTTTGTTTACCGCTATGATTCGGTTACCAGCAGTGAGGCGAGTCTGATGGGCAGTGAGAAGCGATCGATTACCACAACGGCACCGTCTACAGCGCCTCCATTACCAAAACGAGGGATCAGCCTCCCGGAAACTAAGGAAGTAGTGCCACCACGACCTCCACTACCTCGGGGAATACTACGTAAAGGAATTGAAAATAAGTTGAAAGCTGGACAGGCAAAACGCTACTCTATGTACGAAGCAGAGGAGGAGATCCCAAGTGAGATTCTGAATAAGAGACATTCTCTTCAGGATGCATATCTACCAAGGCACAAGCGCTGCAGTGAGACAGAAGATGAAGGAGTCGATGCCGGAACTTCTAGCAGCAGCCTTGATGAACCAACTGCGTTCCGTTCTCAATCTCCTTTGATTAAGCATGACGTGCTTTTCCAGAACATCAGCACCGAGGAATTGGTCCAATTGGAAGAGTTCCTGAAAATGAGTGGTATTTCCACAAATGAATCTGATGACATCAACGAGGAATCCATGCTTCAGTTAAGGTCATACGTCAGCAAATTCCTGTCCTTGAAGATTAACCAGGACCCCAACAGGAAATGTGTGAGTTTTGCTGAGAAAGTTAACGTGTTACCACGCACTGTACCGAATAACTCACCTACCGTTTCGGCCTTGCTACAACAACGTCATCAGCATGGTAAGGCACTTGTTGACATGCCAATTTGTGAAGAAGGTGAATCGACACCGGAAATGTCCAACAGTCCGGCTCATAAGAGCACCAAGTCAAATTTGATTCAAGGTGTGTCCGATGCTGTTGAAAAGGTAATCCAACACTTTTCAGCTGCGACGAATCAGAATGAGCTGAACCAACTAGGAGACTCGGTGGCTAACCCACAATGTGCGAAGGCCGCTTTGAATTATTTATGTCCAGCGTTGTACGCCGTTCTCAGTGACGGATTGAAGCCATCTTTGGAGACGTCCTTCGGAGCAATTGGAAATTCAGTTTGGCAGGTTGTCGAAGCATCCGCTCAACAAGGTCCACTTACCAAGGCACTGAATGAACTTGTTATGAGGATCAATGGAGAGAATGTGATTACTGAGGGCTTGGTTAAATTCAATGCGTTTGTGTTCGGACTGTTGAACGTTCGTTCATTGGATGCTTGGTTCAGCTACATGCGCACTCGCGAAAGTGTTCTGAAGAAACACTATGAAGCTGATTCACTTCTCTTGATGTCCCACACTGGTGGTGCCAGTATAAGGGAGTTGTTAGACAGTTTAATCTTGTCTTTGCAACCATTGGCATTGTTTCCCTTCCAATTCGATTTGCTATTTGAATATCGTCAACTGCATGAGAGTTTGAAGAGAATGGACTCATACCATCAACCACCTAGTCCTGTACGCAAATCTTGGAAACAACATTCGTCAGAATCTGATGAACTTGCACATCTAACAGCCATTCATAAGTTGGCTCTTGAGGGTACCACAACTGATCCATCAGTTCCGGACTTATTGAACAACTCTGTTAACTCCAGACCATCGATGAGGTCTGATAAACCTCGTCCACGTTCGTGTATAGATCCTGGGGTACTTTCAAAACCTACCTTCAAATTAGGAGAGGATATAAACAGTGCTTTGAAGAAACGTTGGTCTGGTATTAATTTCTCTTCGAAATTGTATGCTGCTTATAACCGATTGGGCGCAGACAACTCTGAGGAAGAATATACGGACAGTTTAGAACAACATGCTGCATTACCTGATGAAGTTACCCTCCCGTTGGATGGTCCCGAATCTCTGGATTCAAACATTTCTGATGACAAGCCTTTGAATGGAAGAAAGTTCAAGAAACTGCAGCGGCGTTGGGAGATGCTCAGCACCAAAGAGGTGTCACCACCGGAAAGTCCAACACATACCCCCAAATCGAAAATACCACGGCCTGTTATCTCACCTATAAAGCCGTCTGCTATACCCGTGCCTGTTTCTCCTACATGTAAAGGTACCAAAACAATGGCAAAGAAGATTACCTCGCCAATTGCAGGAGTTGTTGGAGGTGCGAAGGCAAAGCCTGTGCAGCCCAAGATTAACTCGAATCTAGTCACAAAAAGTCCAGCGAAAAAGGGAATCAACCCTAGGTAATTCTTTATTTTGCAATTAGGTTCATTATTTAAAGTTTATACTTGGTTTGTTAGGACGAGTAGGCTGGATCAGTTGGAGACAACAGAGACTAGGCACATTGCACGACCCAGCAGTCTGCCGTACAAACCGGCGACAGCTGTGGGTAAAAACAGTAAAATTACACCACCAAGGCGAGCTGTTTCCACTTCTGTGAATAGGAAACCAACGCAAAGCCATACACCCAAGTAAGTTGCAAAAACAACTGAACACACCCACAATGGCTCCCAAATTGTATGATGTGCAAATTGTTGATTTCAACGTTTTATTAATAAAAGTATTTTTAGGGTTGTGCGAACATTATCGCACCGTCTACCATCTGAAAGTGGGCATCTGTCTTACAACGAGGGTGAGAAACTGAAGGTGGTGCTAGAAGTGGATGAGAAATGGCTGCTCTGCTGTCGCGGTACCCAGAAAGGACTCGTCCCTAAATCAGCGGTGATAGCCGCCGATACAGGACGATTCTAATCGCACCCTCCACTTCTACTCCTCCTCCCACATAAAGCACCCCATCCCCCACAGAATAGGATACGTAAGTGTAAGTATGGGACGTGTGACTGCGTGCTAAAGATTTCCTACTCGGACCGACTGGGAATTGTGATTCGCTAAGTTTAGGTATTATTGATAATTGTAACGAGTATGAATGCTGTCGCTAGCAATGCATAAAACAGGAAACAAACCAATTGCAATGAAACCAACTGTTATTATAGCCAGTAAGCAGCAGTAACTTCAACCAACACTACTCTGTAAAGTAAGCAAAACAGTAACCGACATGTTAGTCCATTATCAGGTCGTTTTTAGACAGACAGAACATTATAAATATTGTAACGTTTACATTAACTTAAATCAAATTTGTTGCAAAAAAGAAAACAACAGTTGTATAGCACATATACAGCGAAAGTAATTCAAACAGTAACTTGTGTGTCGAGACATCGACGGGAATGTCGAAAAAATGGTAAAGTGCATTCATACGTAGCAAAATTATTCGTTGGTAAAACATTCGTTGTAAAATATTGATCAACGTCAGGAATCGACAACTAACACTATCAGCACATATTTATTTTACTGATTTATTAATTTGGTGGTGGTTTTTCATGCACATTTTAATCACAGTGATCAAATGTTTTCAAAACGATGAAACAAATCACTCGTAATCACATATTTCATAAATCCATATCCTAACAAATGACATATTCTATCTCCTGGTGGTTTGTTTCATTTTTCTGATTACTCTAATATTGCAATTACTTATTTGGTGCACTTTTAAGTATTATTATGGTACAAACAGTACGTTAAGTCACCTTATGTGATAGTTGCTCACGACTAACATCACCCAATCAACCCTTTCACCATCCGGCTAGGTTGTACATACATTGCATGTTTTTCTTAAGTACTAACATCTATGCAGCACTTTTGGTTTCGAATTCTGCACCAAATATTTAATTCCGGTATTTTTAAGGCGATACTGTTGGATTAAGTATGTGTCACGTTTAAGCCACCATTTTTAGGTCCCATTTTTTCTGACACAGAGCTGTAGGCCCGGTATTCCCGAAAATATCGCAGCATTCCCTAAAAATGATTATACAAGCTCTACCTGCACTTTGGTGGTTCTATTACATTTTCTCATGTGTTTCACACAAATTTTTAAACAAAAAAACCCTTAAATTGTGCAAAATGGTGTCTGTTGTTGATGACTACGTGCTTTTTGAACATAAAACATTTATATTTGAACATATTTGTGATAATTTACTCATTTCTATTAGAATATCGATATTAATTGATATGTGAACCTAAATATTGTAATGTATATTACCTCCTAAAGCCATTTACGACACGATTGTCACATGTAAACGTATCAGTTTCGAAATGCATTGAAATGATTATTTTTTATTTTTGGACGGACATATAGCACATTAACTGTACAATGTGTATGTGTATTTATGTAAATGAGGCCTTATTATTAAGTTTGGTCAACGCAATTGTTTTTCAATATGAACAAACGTAGACCTGGTGAATATTGGTGAATAAGTGCTCGTCGTCGACATTTAGCTAATGCATACAACCAAGTTTAGATAAACGTATTCTAGCCTTATTCGATAACAACATACCCTACCCCTTTACTGACTTATTGGGCTACTACCGTTTCGAATTCAATTTATATCAGCGCAATTGCGTAGAATTATTATTTATTGTGTAGATGTACTTTTGTTCAGTTCACTTTGGTTCATATACTTCACACTTGATTTACTTCACACTTGTATTTGATTTACTTTCGAATGTATTCTTTGAGTTTTATCAATTGATCAATCATACAATACCAATATTAAGATTATACAGAAGGAAAGTGACTAATGTTATTATAAATAAATGTGTAAATAATTGCTTCAAACCATTATTGCATTGATAACTAATAAAAAATATTAAAATTTATTTGCAATAGTGCAATTTTCATTGCTTACGTCCTTTGAAGGTAAATAAATTTGAGAGTAAACATTGAAGAAATTTGACACCACTCTAATAATTTAATAATTTGAAAAAAAAAATATTTTTTTCAAAATTCGAATACTAGTGACTTCTATCAAGGAGATTATTTAATTAAAACGCACCGTCTATTCAGAGGTAATGTAGAAATAAACACATTTTTATACTTATAGGTTATAATTCACAGAGGTTAAAAATTCAATATTTTTAAATCTAATTGTTCGAATAAAAGTTTAACAAATGGAAAGTATAATTGCAATATTTATAGTAATCTGCGCGAATGAAGTTCGCCGCTTTGCGGGAAAACCATTTTTTAAGTTTGCTACGCAACTTACATCCAGTAACGCCATCCTTTAAATAATAGTAGAATTACAAAGCTTTGTTTTAATGCTAATTTGGTAGAACTTTGTACATTATTCAATAGATAGCGCCTCAATATTAAAAATTAATAAATTCCTGGTAAACTTGATTTTTTCCTCACGGTATTATTATAAATAATATAAGCGGCAGTCTAAACTTGCTTATAAACATTTAAATTTACCACTAAAATGTTATAGATGTTCGACAAAGCCTGTAGCAGTAAAAACCTGCAATTTCATTACGCAATCATATTTCTAGCTGGCCGTCGCAATAAATTCTTTAAATTCTTTATCATTAAATTCTTTCAATTGCCAATAAAATGAATATGATTTAATATATTTTATATTCAATAGCGTAAACTAATTCCACGTAAAAGATGTGAGTTTTTAATGGTAAAAAGAACTGATTTACAAATACAAAAATGTAATGAACAAGTTCTGGAAGAACTTATTTTATGACTAAACATATTGAGATAATTAAATGTATTTACCTTGAACTGATAGGCAAAGAGTTGGTGAAACCATTGACAGAAATGTCTAAGCTCTCTCTTTTAATTTTTGAGAAAAATTAGGGGGATCCAGAGGATGTACTATTTATGTGTAACATCAAAGAATTGTGAAATTTAATAGTAAACAAGGTATTTATTTTCAAAAACACAATCATGGTTTCCATAGAACAAAACATAGTTTAAAAGATACAATTTTTCTTTGAATTATAACAACCACCCATTAAACAACGTAAAAAAACTGAATTAATCATTGTACCAATCCAGGAAAATCAAAGAAAATGACATAACAAGTAAAAAGAAGAGAACCCAAACACGTAAACCTGCATTCCGTTGAATTGCTTGGCGAATTTGTTCGTTAGCATCCCTCATGTCATCAGTGGTAGCCTGAACAATATTATTAATCCGATCAACATTTTTCTCTTGCTCTAATACATTATGCGTAAACTGATCCTGCAACTTGGCAATATGAATAACTTTGCTTTCCATTTCTTTAACTTCATTCGACAAACTATTCAACTCGTTGAATAACATATCATTCTCAGTTTCAAACATTTGCATTTCTTCAGCAGACAATTCATTGACAATCTCTTTATGCTCTTGTGATGGTGATGTCGGCATTTTCAGCCTGGAAGATTCTCTATCAGTCTCCTTTTTACTCGCTGTCTCCAACTTGGAAATTTTGTGCATTTCAATAACTTTCTTCACTCGTATTGCTTTGGTTTCAGTGTACACCTTGGAAACGTTCCTGAGATACTTCTCAACTGACATGATCACATTATCATAGTGTTCGAATGCTTGTGGTGATAGTTTCTGCCTGTTTAAAGCGTCTTTGTAGTCGCTAATCATCGACGTGCACAATCCAATGATTTTCTCAGCTTCTGTGTCGATTTCCATGCGATCTGTTTCAGTCATCGTCTTTTTGGTGGAGAGATAGTTGACTACGTTCAAATAAGCTATCTTATTGTCAGCGAAGAACTTCTGTAACTGCCCAATTTGTTTAATAATTTCCTTGGGGCTTTTCAAGTTTGCATCACGGTTGCTCCTCAAAAGATTCGACTTTTCTTTTGCTTCTTTTCCTTTTGTATCCAATGATTTGTTCATTGTTCGAACGGTTTTGATGCATGCCCTAAATACTATTGTTATATCCATCGTGAATTGCTTTTGATTTAAACTATTTTAAAGTCAACAACTTGTTTTCACTGCAAATGTGTTCAACGTTTACTACACAGTCACATTCGTTTGCTGATTTGGATGTTTACACGTTACTAACCTCAAATTCACATCTGACAATTCAGGGACGTCTTTATGGAAGTTTAAACATTATTTTAACATAATTAAATTTATTTTTTTAACAAGGATATTGTACTTTTTTTCTCATCTTTTTATAGATATTAAATAGTATTTTTATTAGAAAACTTTATAAAATATACGTATTTATTTAAAAAAATAACATTTTTAAATTCATTCGAATGTTTCTTTTTCGCTTTTGTTTATTTTGAGTACTTCTTAATGTACGAAAGAACTTCATCCACATCGTCCTTGGAGCCAAGGAAAATCGGGGATCTCTGATGGATTGTTTCCGGAATTATGTCCAGGATTGGAATTTGTCCATTTGAAGCAGATCCCCCTGCCTGTTCCATCAGATAAGCCATGGGGATGCATTCGTAGAGAAGACGCAACTGTAATAAAATCAAATTTAATATTGGAAACAACCGAATATAGATTTCATATTATACTTTTCCCTTGGGGGAAGCGCTGGTGGCAGGGTACAAGAAGATACCACCATATTTGATAGTCCTGTGCACATCAGCGACCATACTACCAACATATCTGGCTCCATAAGGTTTGCCCTTGCTAGGATCCTTCTTGGCCTGTACATACTCCTTGATAGCTTCATCCCAGATGCATTGATATCCCTCGTTGAGGGAGTAGATCTTGCCCTTTTTCGGAATGGTCATGTTAGGTTCAGTAAGGAGGAACTCCCCAACGGAGGGGTCCAACATGAAACCATGCACGCCGTTGCCCACAGATAGGACCATCATCGTGGCACTACCATAGAGGGCATAACCAGCAGCGACAAGCTTGTTACCTGGTTGGAGGACATCCTTGACGCAAGGCGGGGTGTCTGTTTCCTTGCGATAGATGGCAAAGATTGAACCAATCGAGACAAGACAATCGATGTTGGAGGAACCATCCAATGGGTCAAAGCAAACTATGTACTTTCCACGTTTCTCGGTTTCAATCTACCCAAAAATCGTTAAAAATATTATCAAGATAAAACATTCAATATTCCTTTATCAATGTTTATCAATATTTTCTTCATTCATCATTATGAAATGATAATAAATAGAAATACAATGTTGTTGTAATTGTTTAAATACCTCAATAATTTGTTCATTTTCTTCAGATACCAAGATGGCCGTCGTGTAAGAAGATGTAAGCATGTTGATGAAAAGATCGTTGGCCAAAACATCCAACTTTTTGACTTCCTCGCCTTGAACATTTGTCTCACCTACTGTACCAAAACTAGAAACAAGAAACCAGTCTTTTAAAATTCATACTTCTTAACTTAAAACGTGAAAATTGTAAAGGCTAGTAAAGCTTTCACTTTAAACTTAATCTTTACACTTAAACCGAAGTTAATCACCAGTCAATAATCAACAAAACAATTCGAAACAATAATTATGGTAATAAAATTTCCGTGACTTCAAAGTCACCCTGCTGAAAGACTTTTCAAAGTTACGTGGAAAATCACCTACAATGTGCCTTTGAAAGGTCATTTACAACTTACAGATTAGTAATTCGAATCATTATAAAATACAATAATTACGTTTATGGAACCAACAATAATGATTGCATAAAAAATTATGATAAAATTAATAATTATGTAACAATATAAAATATAACGAATAAATGCTTGCTATCTAAAAAAATCATGGTAATTGCTGACATTATGCCTTGGTACGCAATTGATACTTACAGCTTGGTGATACCAGCTTTGCGTACGGCGCAACTCACCACCTTCACCGCCGTCTGGAGGCTGTTCAGCAATTGCGTGAGATCACCGGTGGCGGTTGGGCATCTCTTCTGTTCGGCGAGTACGAAACGCGTCAGCGTGATGCAGTCGGAATCGAATTGTTGACCCGATGCCATTGCGTGTCCGGTGTGCGCAGAGGCTAAAATGGAAAGCCTTTCAACGGTGGTTTGCGCACAACTAGAAAACATACGCATGTCGCGCACGCTTTTATTCCGCGAGAATATCAAAGGCATTTGGTTTTTGCTTACGTCAGAAACGCGTTTAGAAGTCGTGAACTCTAAGCATTGGTTGATCGCACTGGAATTCTTGATAAGTTGATTGTGGGCCAATCAGAGAGCCGAATATAGTCGTGCCTCTAGTAGTAAATCTGGCTGATAATGAGCGAAAGGTGATTGCATCATTTCACTTTTGCTAGTAATTACATTAGCCGTGGAATAAAAATCTGCTGTTTGTTTATTTGACCTTTGCAATGAATAAATTTAATTACAGTTTTCTTTCTGGTATTCTCTTTATGTTAATTAAGTTTTCCTGATTATTCATAGACGTCACTTTGAATTTTTTTACAGAAATCACCAGAATATTCCTTTGGTTACGCCTATAATGATACTTCGTTCACAGATGGCGAGCATAGTATTAAATTTAGAATATTTTAAGATGGTTATTATGTGGGTGGTTATTTTGAATTTGAAAATTTACCAAATGGGATTGTACCACTTAAGGACTTATCTCGAATTATATAAGAAGAACAATATGCCCTTTTTCATTAAATTTACTTAAAAATGGTTTCTTTAAAGGTGATAAATCTTCGTTAGTTAACGATCCATAACGATCATTAACTTCAACGATCCATAACAACTATTCTAAGCCATCAATCGTAAAACTATTGCATACCATACTGGCAAATTTAATTCTGAATCGATTGATATATCATTTATAATCCTAGAATGATTGCAAACATAAATAAATGCTGAATCCTATTTTTGGCAGCAAAAATGTCGACGAAATTAGACAGAACTTCCACGATTGGTAAAATCACTTCTCTGTAATTAATAGAAAAATTCTTCCAGGGAATGTTGAAATTTTCACCCTGAATCACCCGAAATCATAACAATAAGTGAAATATGAAGAACAATGTAATCTTTCGGACAAGTCATTTTTCGAAGAGTGACCATGTTGATGTTACTACTCAACCTCAGGGCCATATGACATGAACTCTAAACAATCTCTAAACAGATTTCTCACTGATTAAACCAAAGAAAATATCAAACTGGACTAAAACTATCTCTTGTCTTGATATAGTAAAATAAACTACATTTAATAGAGAATCAATCCTTATATGACTCAGAATTTTATGATTTCTATATATGAAATTATCATTAAACATAGTTTGAAATAAATAATGGTTGTCATAAATTGTCAAAAAAAAAACAGATCCCATAAGTATGATAGAAATGCCAAGTTTAGTTATTAAAAGTGCAGCGTTCGGAATAAATCACAAAGATTAAAGTTTTCCAAGCCAAAAGCAAAAAAAAAAACGAAATCACCATCGAGCCTCCCGCTGGCTGGGTCTAGATATAAATTTCGGTAATAATCTGTTACGGCTTCCTGGGTGTCTGTTATGCCCATTTCCCAAACGTTAAATCTATATTTCTATTTCCCCTTTGCGCCATTGCCACCGCCGACGTTGAGCGGTGGCGGCAACGGCCGCCACTCGAAACGCGACTCGAGAATGCCATTATCGTTTTCCCCCTATTTCGTGGGGGCGGGCGCGGATTGGGAAAGCTTGCTGCTGCTCCTTGACGCTCCCCATTCTTCCCGATAATGTTCCCCAAATAATACGCCCATCGTCCAATATCAAGGAGCAGGGCTCCTATGCCTCGCAAATTACCATAAAGTGCAGTTTTCCAAGTCAGCTCTCATACAGCCTAAATTGAATTTTATAATCGCATCACAAATTATGCGTCTTAATGAAATACGCCGTTTTCCTTCTACCTTCTTTTGGGACAAACTGTATTTCTAACTCTTCTACTTCAGACTTATTATACAGTGGTTTGGACGAACGAACGAGAGCATCAAGGTGGAGTTGGTTTGAAGGAGTTGGATCACGTAGGTCTTTCTAACAATTCCACGCAACCATAGAAATGTTGCACATCCACGTCGCGGCTGGCCTATTTATAGTCTTGGCGACGTATAAAAGCAGAGAGAACCTTTTGGGGACATTGCTCCAATGTCTTTTTCTGTTTTTGGAATGGGTACACACTTAGTGCATCTCCGGACATAGAACTTTGCTATTACACAGAGGAACATCTGATTGCAAAACCATAAAGGATCTTATGGTACGTTAAACAATTTCTGAATTATCAATAATAGTCATTTTTGTACAAGTTTTTAAGCTCTGAATCAAATTCATTGGAATTCATAGTCATTCCCCGGGAACATTTAAAGCTTCAAACTTTATTTTTTAAGATCTGGTAATTGCCAGGCAACGACTATGAATATCATAAAGGGAATTTGATAAAAATTATTTGAGGAGAGTTTGCCTTACCCCCGGAAGAGGCAAAGGTAAACTCGTTATACATGCATATTAGATGCGCATGAAAATAACCACGCTCGTATAGTGAGCGCGAACAAAATAAGGCGTTATAAATTTTTGCATTATTTGACGCATCATTTGAATGATGCGCCTTCATGGACGCAAAGCAAAATGGTTTCATTAACAATGCATGAAATGCCAGCCGAAAAACGAAGAGGGTGCAAAATTTTTATACGCCCTTATTTTAGACACGTAGTGGTTTGTGCGTTTTTTCGCGTATATTCGGCCCGCGCACATTTTTCGCATTTTTGTTGACTTTTTCATTAGTGAAACGTCAACAAAAAATGCAATTTACCCCGGTTGCAAATCACATTCGGCCAGTGCATTTGCATAGGTATTTTTTACATTAACTAGCCGCGCATAAATAACTCATAACGTCGGTTCGATGAAGGGTGGTTGTAGCTGAGAGGGTGGATTTGCGGCAGGGCCAGTTTTCCGCATTGAATATTCGAGCATTATGCCGGCAATGTTTTACCATTTGGTTAGCGTTCGGACGTTTGGGCATTCGCCGCGCTCGATTACATTCGCACACAAGAGAGAACACATACATACTCGTGCAAACACATATCAACAGCAGCCAAAGGACTGACATGTGCACTGGGAAAACGTACATGAATGCAGAATGTGGTAATCCTCATTCCACCACAATCCTGCAGCACCTCACTGTAGCTAGAGTGCCAGATACGGTGAGGTGGTGGCGGCTGGATGCGAGACAGTGGGTTGGCGAAGCGAAAAACGATGAGATGTGGTGAAGGCAAACCCCCCACTGCCGACAGAAATAAAAAACCGCCAAACAACACACAAGGAAATGAATTTATTGTGCATGTGCCTGAGAGTCGAGGATGCACTGGTGCAAATATGGCGTTTCGTACAAAATGGCGAATACACTTCGCCCTCTTGGTATGTTTACAATTTGTTGTATGTTTACTTGCAAGCAATATATCCTCCAATTGCAAATCACTTTTGAATTTTGGATTTCCTTCTGTGTTCTTCCTTCAGAATAGAACTGAACGTGGAACTGATGATGGTTTCTAGAACAAACGAAAATCACAACCCATAATAGGACAGATATATATTTAAAAAATTGGTAATAAAATGGTGCAATGTCATACGTACTGTATAAAATTGACTAGAAATGTATTTCACTGAACCTGCATAGAAGTATAGAACTTGTTATTGCTTTATCCGATATAGGAATCTGCAAATATTATTTTATTCTAATTCCGAGTTGCTTTTGCCGGTGCCTCTAGTAAGCTACCCCAAAAGGCAAACCGTGAATCAAAATATTTGAAATATTTATGCGCCTAAGTGGAAGTGAAGAAGCAAAGTATTGGGGTTATGTGCATTGGGGGCATCGAGGGCATGCAATATTTTGACGTCAAAATGACCGAAGGATGTTGTTACCGTGCTCCTTTTACGATATCAATTTTCTGTCGTGACTTATGGAACGAGCAAAGGTCGAGTTTCGCGTAAAGCCGAAGCGGTGGGGTTTGCTGCTCGTTTTGCAGGCAAGGCCTCACCCGGCCAGGCCAGACCGGGTTCCCTCTCGCTAGTTCGCTCGGTCGGTGTTCGCCCGGGTCGGGGTTCCGGTAGTGGCGGCGGTTGGTTGTAGTACTGGCGGCGGCGGTGGTGGTGTCGGCAGACGGGTGGGTTTTTGATGTGCAGCGCGGGGAAATGCAGTTACGGGCGTTGTACGGTCTGGTCTAGTCTCGTCTAGTCTGGGGTAGTCTGGTTCGAGGCCAAACGCCGGCTCGTTGGCTGCGTTGACGCCGGCGTTTTCCAATTTCCCGCAAGCGTCTAGCCGCCTCTCGCCACCCTCCCGCCTCTGCGCGACAGCCACCACCCAGCTTGGTGCAGGCAGTCTGCGGATGTGCGACGCGCAATAGAATATGATATAGCGGCGTGCCCGACTGCAGGGCGATGGGACATACAAAATGCACGATAGCGTCAGCGACACCGATACTACCGGTGCCCACACAAACATACGCGTATCAAACTCCCCCATGCCGCCAGCCAAGCCACCTCCCGGAGGGCGGCTGCCGCTTGTACTCGCTGGCATTCGGATGCAGCATTCCGTTCGTACGTGCCTACGTAACTAATGTAATCTACGCTCGGCTGCCTTGGCAACTCTTGCATTTGCGCGTTTGCACTCTGTTATCCGAGCGCTGTCGCTAGTTGCGTTTTTTTTCGGGGTGTTACTGCTGCTGCAGAAATTGTCATGGGAACATGGCGTCGATCTTCATTAGCATTGTTAATGTTGACACATGCGCCATGTTTCAGCTAAATAGAATTAAACGCGTGTCGCGTACGAATGATATCCTCTTGGAGAGTCGGGTGATATGTGTAATCAGGAGGAATGCCGGTTATCAGCAGAGAGGCGAGCCGATGATATGTGGCTCACTCGAGAGGTATGACAATGTTTGGGGGGAGTCACCGATGTGGCATCCCGTCGGAACTAAATCATATTATTAATTAGCTGTCCCGACCACAAATATGCACTGCTAATGTAATTAATATATGTGTACCTACAAAATTAAATATTGCCAAAAATAGAAATAGTGAAATAACCTGAAAATGTGATAGCCTGAATTATAGTGGTATTCATAGTAAATTCTCAGGAACTTAATAAACTCATAACTGGGTTTGGTGTTTCCTTAATGTTCTTTGAGGATACAATGAAGAACCATGAACACAAGTAAGGTTCTTGGCTAGGGTTGCTCAACCCGTCGAACGGGGATTTAAAAGTTGGACTCTCAGGAAAAATAGCAGGAGAATATAGGCGAACATGCCTAAAATATGTTAATGATGATAATTTCTAAACCTGGTTTGTTATAATATTAATATTTAGAAGTGGTTTCACAGATTAAGAGTCATTCCAGAAATGAGTATAAATACTACTCTAGAATTCTCTCTAGAATTGTGTCTATGAAAGTTTCTATGAGATGGTTCTGAATAAATGAGTTTCCACATCAGGGTTAGATTTCGTATTTCAACATAATAGTCATAAATTATCAAATTAAACTGTCAGAACATCCCGTAATTATAGGTAAATAAAGCGAAAATACTAAATTTATGACGCAAATTCAAATATCAAGACTTTCCCGAACGAAATTCGAACAAATAAAGAATTCTTAAGTCAGTAAATCCTTATTCCACACTGGCCAACTAGAAACGATTTGCAATTGAAACACTAGAGCTAACAAAAGGGAACACGGGAACACTAACGATGTGACCAGCTAAAAATAACTCATCCAAGACGAAAAATCTTCGGTCTAAAGGTCGGAATAATGAACAATAGATTAGACATTTCCGCAGGCGAAGACATTTAAATTGTTTAATATTTTTGAGGTTTCTGTGTTTGCAATTTTCCACTTTGCTGTATATATGACAACGAGGAAGAGGACGGGGTTGGAAGAAGCGCAAATACCGAGTCGCGAATGCATACATTAAAATATTAAATAAAGCCTGCCCGGCCGGCATGGCAGGGCATGCCTGGAGGCGGCAGCGGGACACAACCGGAACCAGACGTTGCAAAAACACGGCTGCTCGCAGTGCAGACGGGCGCATCGTGCGGCGGCGCTCGGGAAAATCGTTCGGCGGGGTAAATCCGCGACCGGCTGACTCGCGCGGTGCGGCGTGGCAATGCGCACGCAACCCGCCGCCTCCACCACCGCCGCCACTGCTGTTGCTGCTGTGATGCCCTCGCTACCGGGTTGCTTCGGTGCATTCGTCTCTTCCTGGCGACTGCTGCCACCCCACCACCATTCGGGGCCACCACCTGCACTCTGCCGGGGTAGAGGCGGAGGAGGAGTAGGAAGGGAATAGGAATCGATTCCTGCCGCCGCCACCGCCGTCGTCGTCGGTCTGGGTCGCGCACGGTCGTTCACCCAACCCTGGTTTGCAGCGATGCACGTACTGCCGCCACCGCGATCAGCGGCAGTAGCAGCAGCAAAATCCGACCGACCCTATTCATGTATGCCCGATTCTCCACAAGCAAACCAACCACTACCACCAGCGGCTGTCGACGCCACCACTGTAACGGCTGCTCCTGCTGCCTGCTACCAGTGCCAACAGTGGCGTGGGCGCGTCGATTTTCGTTGTGTTTCCGCATGCCGGTGTGTTTTGCCCAGGCCCTGCGTAAATATAGGCGTACTACGTGAGCGAGTTGTACGCGTGGCAGCAGGAGGAGAGAGAGCATACAAGCCGGCGAATCGAGTGCAGTGCAAACGCTAAAGAGCACCTATATCGCTATTATTTGCACAAAATTTTCGCAAATATCTGAATTCCAAAAATAAATTATTATTCCACGGTGCTTTATGTTTTGTTTATTTTTAAATCGAAATATTTGGTATTTCTATGACTAGTATTCATATTATTGTTTATATAAACAAAAATAGCGTAATAGCATAAACTACTTTTGGTTTTAAATATATTCGGTTTGAAACAAAAATGTTTTAAAGGGAAATATGTTTTTTATTTAATCAAATTTTAAATAGACCAAACCATTTAATGAATTTTGTGATTTCGGTTTTCCGTTTAAAGAAATCATGGATATAAATAATATAAATATAAAATAATAAAAATATACAGAGAATAAGTGGGAAACGATGATTCAGACCATAACGAATGAAAGAATATATTTAACAAAGTACGACAATGTTTACATTGTGATGTACCTTTAGAATATATTTAGAATATATCCAAAAAAAGTATGCTTATAAATGTGCAAATAAAGTTAATAAAACTACAGAAAATAGAAAATATGAAATCAATTATGAACCCATAAACCTGCGCTTTTATTGCATAATTTAATGCCGGTTTGGCATTGACCGCGAAAATGTTGCTGCCATACGATTTGCCTACTTCAAAATTGCACCTAAACGCTACACGCCCAACTATACACTTATGCACACACGTACAATATACGTGTACATAGAAACACATGCGCACTTTAACGACACTATAAAATTACAATTAACCACCATTTCGGTGTCGCGTCCGTCGCGAGTTTGGGCACTCCCGTTCGCAGCAGGCTTAATTAACACGCCATTCCATTGAGCCTGCTGGCTGCATGCAGCGGTAATTTATGCAGTTTAATCGTTGATGCAATAGAGTGCATTACATTAATGAGAGCAACAACAGCGATTGCGAATATGTGAGGTCGCGACGTTCTGAACTTGAACCGAATTTCGTAACGTTACCTTAAGGCATCTGGTACAATTCTTTTCGTAAACCAAAAATTAAAAACAAATCATTTAAAAACTCCAAAACTCGTTTTTAATGAGTTTGATAAAATAAAATCAATAAAAACACTCTTAATTCATGGATTAGATCCAAGAGGAAAATATTTAAGTGTGGGCAATGCACTTTTAGGCCAAGGCCAAAAAAAAAACTTTCCAACCCTTGCCAGCAAGCCACACAGGCACAACCCTTTCACGCTCGAATGCACTTCACACAAGGGTAGTAACCGCCTAGATAATGACATGCAAAACGCACACGCACCGAAAAAAGTGCCGAGGAGATCGAAACGCACTACTAAGCATCCGGACGCAGCCGCCACGTGGCACGCGTGCCATTTAATTCGATAATGGTATGCGTTCGATAATGGCCTTTGTTGGGAAACTTGTGCGTTGGGAATGGTTGACTTCCACGGTAGCAAATGCATTGTTATTGGTTTCATTTCCACAAATTCTACGTACCTTATATATAGTTCTGTACTAGGACAACAGGCAGAACTTAACCGCAGAAAACCGGGAGCTTCGGTTATAGTCGTACTTCTCCCCCATTGTCTTTGGTTGCTTATATCGATTGATTGCGGTTCAATGTGGTAAACTGTGAATTGCAGTCGGGTGCTTCCAATATGGAAGCACATACAATTACGTACGAGTACGCCCGAGACGGGTATAAGTGTAGAAGCGAGTGAACGTGGTGAGTGAGGACTTGGTATTCCCAGAAATCCTGGACATTATGTGAATTATTTATGCAGCTTTAATACACTAATGGCCTTCCTTGTAAACAAGAGTACTTGCAAGCAGATACAAATAGCTTCGATCAATAATTTGAATTTTATAGTGAAGCTTTCCTTTTTTTTTCTAGTTACTCCTGTTTTAAGTTTTTTATTTTTGTGAAAAGATCACTATTTTCATATTTATTTCTTCTTCTTTGCAATAACTTGTCCGTTCACATCTTTTATGACATCTTTCTGATCGTTTCATTGAAATTATCTACAGACGTTTGCCGACGAGGTTTTTGTTTCTGATTTCCCACTTTTAGTCAATTTAAAGAATAATTTTGCATTCAGAACTTGGGACTTAATATTTTTAAATTAATTTTATCTTTTTAAACTGTGTTCCTAACATTTATTCTTCCAATCCTCTCTTTGTTTATTATCTAGTACCTTTTTCAGGTTTTCTAATGTTCATTTCTAATCCACAAATCATCTTTGATATCTTACCATATCTGTATCAATCATCTCAAACTATCTAAGGTCATTGATGTTTGTATTAATACATACATTTTACTGTGGAGGACTTCGATGGACTATGTGATGTCTTTTCCTTGTTCTGTACTTTTTCTTAGGTATTCACTTCTTTGAAAGCCTCTGTACAGATCTTCATTTCAAAGTTTTACTACTTTGGTTTCACATATCCTTCCTTTTGATGTTTCTTATATCCTTCCCCTTAAAACATTACATTCATTCGAAATATTTTCTTTTTAAGTTGTTCCCATCTACCTAAATTTATAAAATCTATAAAGTCCAGGTGATTTCTTACATCCTACTTATTTAAACCACAACGGCTACATTCATTCCTCCCTGTATTTTGTTCATTAATAATTGTGAATGTTTCCATTCGCCGGTCGAGATTCGATCCCGGGTATCTTGTGGTTAGATCTTTCTCCTCCAGAATAGAAATTATTCTCCTCTAGAATAGATTTAGGAGAATAAATCTGTTCTCTTAAATCTATTTTCCTAAATCTTCCAATATTTATTAAATCATTTCAAATCATCACACTTGACATAAGTTGGTGTAATCGTATATTTTGATTACACCAACTTAAATCTATACATAAAACAACACTTACTACCTGCTTTCCTCCCCTCTAACTATTAAAAAAAACGACTACGTTTTTTACGCCCGTCATTTCGTTATTTTATGTTAGTCATTGTTTCAAACACCAATTCAGGTCTCCAGTTAGACGCCACCCCGCCGGAAGACCCCTAACACCACCACGCATACGTGCATAAATTTTGGTTTATTACAGGGTGGCTAGACTTTCATGCATCCATGATATCCGTCAGGTATCGTAATCCAAAATCCAAACTCAGCGCACGCCATCGCCGCCACCACACACCGCAACCAATCCAATCGGGCCACACCACGAAAACAGCCGCCACCGCCCGCGCTCGGCCGCCATGTCCGCAAACACGTTCCTTCCCACCAACCGCGCAATATTTACCAACAATCTGTATTCCACATCATAATAGCATTATTTATAGCTTTGTGCAAGCACCCACCGGCACCGGCCACCCCGTCGCGTCGTCCGATAAATGTCAAATTGAATTTTTCTTCCAGTTACCCACTTCTACCTCTTTCACAACGTGTCACGACGTAGTTTCAATCAAAGTCGCTTTACTCTCAACACAGCACGTACTGTGCTAAATTACACCGTCTTGATCGCCCAAAAAAACTTATCATTTTTTTGGAAAAATGCTTTAAAGGCTTAAATCATTTGTGTTTGGGATGTGGCACGTTCTAAATTTAATTAAATTCAACGTGGCACAGTGGGGCTATTTCAAGAAAAATGCGGAATCTGCTCCCTTATACTACGCATTTCGACGTTCGGTTACCCAGTTACCGTTACTGTTATGAAAAAGAATCATATGGTACTTGCTATAAAGTTCCTGCAGTAGAGAAAGTCAAGTACCGAGCAATTAAATGAGCGAGACCCATTTTAAAGCATAAGGCACAGCACATTACACCCAACAAGTGCACAGAAATATATGCTCAGGATGTGGAGGAAGTGGTAATTTAATTCCAAGGTTTTTGGTGCAAAAAACACCCTGAATAATTAGACACATGATGGCTATCTCGTTTTTTATAGTGTTTGCAGGAGAAATTAAAAGAAAATAATTCTGGTCGAAAAAGAAATGCAGAGACCTGGATTATTCGTTTTTGTAAAATAACCTAGTAAAATATAGTCGTAAACCAAGAAATTGCATTCAGCAATCTAAAATATTAATACATTTATAACGTAAAATTTACAACCTCACTTTTAGGTTGCTTTTCATCCCCTTTCGATTACGATTAGGAAGTCGTTTTTTGTATTAAGTGTGATCGAAAATATGAAATGATGTCGAAAATTTGGCTTAAACTGATCGGAAAACTTCCGAAAGATTCCCGTTTTTACGACGGTATTATGCGCAATGGTTCGATTGTAAAAAATGCTCAGCAGGAATTCGGCGTGTTTTTCGCGTGTTTGAGATCATGCGGTATGTGGGTATGTGGTGTGGCAGAAGTTGGTAGCGTCGGCCATAAAATACGCTCGAGTTTTGCTGCACTGCAGGAGGAGAAAACGGACAGGCGCACGCTCAAGGACACGTTCGACTGTGTTTATCCTTGGCGGGTGGTGCGCTGCCGCCGCCGCCATACACACGCGCGCATGCAGATGCATACGTACTGCCGGCCGGCTGCTGATGGTAGTGTTTGCGCACGCTGCGGCGGCCCGGGCAAGGCTATAGGGTAGTAACCTCTCTGCCGATGCGATGCCGGCAGCCGGTAGCGGCGGCGGCGGCGAAAAATGCCCTGCTGGCTTTTGCAGGCTACCGACACAGACGCAGCTCGTTCCGGTAGCTCTGGGAGTATGCGCTGCTATTGCACACCCTCAGGGAGGTCGTGTGATGTTTTGGTATTTACTCGGTCAGAATTTCGCAATTTCATGTTTTAATTAATCACGTATTTTTATAAGGGGGAATAAACTATTTTAAGCATTCTAAGTATTTAGAGATATTCCACCACAGGAATAATACATGTTCTGGGGGAAAGTCCAACATTGATTAATCTGACGCAAAAGGAGATAAACAGGAATGCTGTCAGGCTTTATCCAAACAGACTCTAATCTAAGTTGGAAAATGATAGAATTAATTTCTTACTGACCATAACTTCTTTCTTAATAGTTCCTCTTTCTTTTAATAGAAGTTCTATGCTTTTTTCACATAATTTTTTAGGTGACCTTTATTTAGGTGTCTCTGTCTCTTTGCTTCTTTTATCTTCTGTTTGCGCAAGTCTATTCTAACTATTTTGACACATTTATCCACAGGAAAACATTTCCGAGAGGAACGCCCAACATCGTGTAATCTGATCCAAAATAGAGATAAACGAGAATACTTTCAGACTTCACTCAATTAAACTCTAATTTGACCATATTTCAAGTCTTACAAACATTTTTAGTTTGGGATTAGTTAGATTAGGAAATATCAGGATTATCATCCTTCTGCTCATAGTAATTTTTTCTGATTACTTTCTCTTCGTGTAGGAGGGTCCTATTCCGTCTTACAATCACTTCTTCAAACATTCCTTCTTTCGGTGTCCCTGCATCTTTGCTTCCCACACCCTTATATAGTCATACACTCTCTTCACTCTCTTCTATTTGATATTTAGTAAAAAGGTAAGAGTACTCTTAAATTTGTTTTAGTTACGTGTGCTAGAATACAAACAAATATTATAATAACTTTAGAATAAGTTTAGATTAAATTTTGAGGTTAAAATTTGTATTCAATCTTAAATTCAAAAGTCAACCTTTCCCGAACACCACTAACAACATTTAGAAAGTCAAACACATTGTTAGGGTTCGCACAGATGGCGCACATGACGCCGACGCGCACACGCAGCCTCTATTCATTGGCCGATCAAAACTTTTCCCATAAATTTCCCCATCTTCTACCCTATCGCACTTACGAGTAACCCGGACTATTCCTGCTCACTGCCTACAGCCTCCCCCAAAAAGGAATATTGTTCTACTTTGTGTCTAATGTAGGTAGCCAAGCTATATATTAAAACCCCTGCTATTTGAACTCATCCCAAGACACAAACCCGTCGATCAGGAAAGGAACAGGAAAGGAGAAAAGAAAACCGACGAACAACTTGAGGGAGAGGGAGGGGAGGAAGGAGCGAAAAAAGTCCAAGGCAAACTTTCCTCATTTGGGTGTTTCTGCCTTTTTCAGGTTATGCGTGGTTATTGCCCTTTTGCGCGAACGCGCTCGCCGGAAAACGATGCTTTTTACGCGGGCGCAAAGCGCCAAGATAAGACGACTCGTGCACAACTGGATCTGTATTTGAATTTGCATTTGTCGGGTTGGGGGTTTTTATCTCCGACGCTCGTGGAAAAAGTTAATTGCGACAAGGGCGACTGGAATGAAAGAGAGGGAGGGGAGGGAAAGGGTGGGAACGGTAGAGATGTTGGAAGATGGTGTCGTAGCGTAAAGAGGAAGCAACGAGATGAAATTCGATAGACGCATTTCAAAGCGTTATCATGAAAGGTACCTACAACCACCTCATAGATACAATCACAGCTTCCAACGATGGATATTAGCAAATGCGTTGCAGACGGAAACCCTTTACACTTTGTGTACAAAGCAGAGACAATGTACAGAGATTTGCATTGGTCCGATTAAAGGGGGATAGTGTTTGCATTTAGTTGGAATATGAGCACCTTCAAGTTGGTTGGGTTGCCTAATACGAAGTAATATAAAATTTTATGAAAATTGAAACTTTGAAATTTCCTGCTTGAATTCTAGTGTCTCAACTTTAAACTAACTGATATTAAGCAATATATTTACAGTTATTAACCGGGGCGACTCCTCTGAGAAAGCTTGATCCTCTAAACTACGTTCAAACAAGGACGCTAGACACCAGGTGCCTCGTTTTGGTGATGGCACACGCCACTTCCGGGTTTCGCCCGTTTTGCCATTCTTGGGAGCAACAACCCACCACCGCCGCGGGCTTAATTACACTATGCTATCATTAAGTGTAACAATTAGAGCGATACGTGCGTAAAGTATGAGACAACGCTGAACGCCAAGTGTTTGAAATGGTACGTGCGTCTAAACACACTCCAGAATGTGATTCCGGAGGAAGGGATTGTAATGAATGAAATTCAGCTCGTAAACTCTAATACCGTAATCCTCACAATTGACTGCAACAAAAGACGAGCAAAAAGCAGGACTTCTGCTGTGAGAGTGCTACGCATCCAAGGACTCCCAAGGCTCCACGGCAAACCAACTTTCATTTACCTAAGAAGCTGTTATCCATTTTGGCGTACGCGTACGAGGATTCCGTCTATTTCCCCTCGGCGTCAAAATCCAGAGCGCTTACGTGTTGTGGAATATTTCGGCCAAGTTCTGGCGTGCACGCCAGGACAGAGCCACGGTGAATTACGCTAGCGCAAACTCATCCATCAATGTCGGCGGCAGCGAGGGCGAGACACGGAAAATCTCGAAAGCACTTCGCACTCCATTCGGCGCAGGCAGCCGTCTCTCACGCGCAATGTTTAAGCGAAATTTACAATTTTAATAAAATGGCTGGCATTTCACGCCCCCTTGCGACAGATACCACGTAAAAACACGTCCTACTGACATCTATATTCCGTTCCGAGAACACCTAACCAAATCCCATTTAATGCAATATTTAACGCATTTAACGAAGTATTTAACTCTTTTTTATAACACTAACCTAGTCCAATCGACATTTAAAGTAGAATGTAGCATTTTTCGTGTACTTTAACAATGTTTAACGCAATTAACGTAGTATTTAACACATTTAACGCAGTGTTACCTTGTATAACACATGTATTATTATTTCAGAAAGAAAAAGTACCCATAAAAAACATCAGTAAAAACAACAACAGTAAAAATAACCGCAAAATAAACATTTCATAACTAATAGATAATGAAACTACTTAGGAACGAGCTCCCAGGATGTCAGAAAGTCACTGAAAATCCTTTAACGCCTCGATGGTGGAGAAGATTAATTAAGTATTCGAAGGCGGTTGCAAACTATGATCGAAGTTATGACCGAGCTGGGGCGGCTAGGTTGGCAGTGGTGGTGGCTGCGGTTGGCGAGTCTAAGCGTTTGTTTAATGAGAATCGATGCGTTCGACGCTGTCGGCGGTAGTTCGCGAGAGCAGATTGTTACGAGCCGCCGCCGCTAACCTACCACCGCCGCCACCGCCCTTCGCCCAGTCACGCCCGTGCAAACGAGAATTTATATTCAATTCGGCGCATTCGCCGAAACAAGGCAAAACAAATTGATATTGATTGATTAATTAACGGGCGTGATTTGCAGCAATCCGATTGCGCATAACAATTGCTTGTATCAATCTAATTTTACCTATTAAATCGTACGCTGATTGCGGCTGATAATCATGCATAACTATTCGTATAATTATTCATAATATTTAGAATTCATTTGGTAAATCAATATGATATTTTATACCCGCCAACATATTGATGTTACCGGGGATTTTGTTGAGAATAATTTTGATTGGTTAGTCATTAACTCAGCTTTATTAGTTTATGATCTGATAGTTCTTCGGTAAGAAATATAAAATATATATTTTGAAACTTTACTGATGTTGTTTACGCATTTAACTATATATACTTCGCTGCATGCACGGAACGCAATGAACTCCTCAGTTAACGCGTGATATCCTCAGTCATTTTCGGCGTAGTTAACTCATGTAACGTAGGATTTAAATCGGTTTAATACGTTTAATCTTGTATTTTACGCACTTAATGTAGTATTTATACTAGTAAACGAAATATTTAGCACTGCTTACCACATATGATGCATTTAATGTTAGATTTAACCCTTTTTAACGTATTTGACGTAGTATTTATGGTGTGTAGCATAGTTTTTAACGCATTTAACGTAGTATAAAACGCATATAGCTCATTGCAGTTCCTTGAAGGTTGTGTTGTAAATTATAATTCCCTGAAATATAGATTTTTAATTCAGATTGGACAGTCCCTATTTAGTTGCCGAGGGAAGATCAATTTAAGATGTAATGGTCCACGTCTGAGATATGTTTAAGGGACTAGCACAAGTTGATGGTAGTTATAGAACTGATGGTAGTTATAGCTAGGCAGGCTTATAGTTCAACCTAGGCAATAAAGTAAAGCAAGCTTCAGATTATTCTAAGAACTGATGGTCCCTGACCAATTTAAGAATATTAGCAAATATTTTACTAATTCTTTGAGTAGCTGCATGTACTTAATAATGTAATTTCAGGAAAACTGGGTCAGTCTCTGAATAGGTAGGCTTCAGAACAAGTTCTTATTGGTCAGTCCCTAAGCAATTATGGTTGAAATCTATTCAATATTTAATTCTCCAAGAGCAAGATACCATTAGGAATCTGTTTAACTAATTGACAGTTTTGCCTTGAAAGGTTAGGTTAGTTTAGGTTCGGTGAAATAAATGTTGCTAATCCACCAGACAGACGCCAAATGAGTACTAGGTCTATGTTAAATCAATATTGATGCCCTAGCTTCCGCTCACTCAAAAGCAATGCCAACATTACCCCCAGCAAATCCCTTTTACCGAACGCCCTTTCAAAGGCTCGTACAAGATTCGCAATCTGCTTTCGCCAAGAATGAAAGCAATAGCACCTCTCTCCATAGAATAGGTGTTGCAATGAAAAAGTGGATCAACGAGGGCGTACGCTTCTTTTTCCTGTGTGCGCGCCAGCCATTTGCAAACCTCTCCGGCGCACTCATGCCGCTTTTGCATCGTCGACTTTATTTGCGTACACACATTCGCGAAATGTGTTTTTTTCCCTACCAAAGCATCGGACGTGAGGACGCTAAAAGCGAGAAAATTGTTTTGCATTTGTGCGTCTAGCAACTAAATCATCGCAGCCGCGGTGGCGGGATTACTTCGCACACCGTGAAAAATGGAATGGAAACCGGAAGGGCGGAAATCCGCGCCTGAGTAATATTCAGGTCGGTGCGCGACTAATGGCTAGCAAATGATCGTTTGCTGCCTGCCAAGCCACCACGGCTGCCCTGCATGCGAATGTGCAAACATGTTGGGCCTGCTGGTTTGCCCGTGCTGGCGGTGGTTATGATCGTGTTAAGGCTGGTTTTCCAGTCGAAAAACGGACGGATGTAAAGCCTGTTGTTTTTTTGTAATTTGTGCAACCCCTCTTTCTCTCTCCTGCCCTGACGAGAATTTGCCAGCATGCAGGAGGGGTGTGTATGGAATGGTTTGGGAGTTTTGGGATCGCGAGCCATGGGTGGTGGCTGTTGTAGTAGACTGGCAGGATGAAACTTCATATATGTGAGTGTATGGATAAGTGTATGAGTGTGGGAGTCCCGGCAGGACGTCATGGCAACCGGCGCGCGATTTCCCACATATTCCGATAAATGCCCACATTCGCAGACATCCAATCATACCCCCAAAAACGCTACAGACTCTATTTGCAAACAGGCTATAATAGAATGTATTTAAATCAATATGTATGGTTCTGGAAGCATTAAAAAGTTTTCCTAGCGAAATAACATGTTGAAAATAACCTCAAATGGATAATTCACGTGGGGAATGACTTGAGGAAATACTCGAATACCAAACTTCCTTTGTTGTAGTAACAACCTGGGTGTAGCAGAGTAATAACTCACAGTCCCAGTTTCATCCCTAAGACGACTAATCAGACTTTATCCCTGCCACTACAAATAATACTGTGCCAAATTATAGGGCCTTGGGTACTTTGATGGGACTGGTTGTATATTGATACTGCAGAGATGTTTTTATGATTACTTCAGATAACGATGAAAGTTACACTGATATCCCTAACTGCTATCAAACAAAATATAAATTCGTCGAATTTTCGAATTGAACATTATACAACCCATTATAAAATCAGTTAATTAATAATTAACTCTTGAAACTTTCCCCCTCATCTTTGTCCTTCTCTGCAGATCTCATTAAATACGCTCAAAATGACGGAATTAAATATTGATAGCAGCCATTTATTTTTTGCTCCCTAGCAACGAAGAAAAAAGGGGTAGCAGAGCGTTGGTAGTCTAGCCTTGACATCGAATAACCGAGTGCCACGCAATCCTGGGAAAAAAGGGCGGCAGCCACGATCGCCGATAACCGACATGTTACCGAGATTTGCCGTGATGATATACCGCCTTATTGCCGCCCCTCTCGACTTTCTTCGCCTTCAATCGACTTTGTTTCCGGAACGTGCTCTAAAAGTTGTGACATATGGTAAATTTATTTAAATAATTTCCTAAACACCTGAAAAACTTTACTATTTGATTATATGATATACCAAAATGGTAGTCATAAAACGAATAGCCATAGCCAAAGGAAGGAATAAAATAGTGCTAATCAAATCGAATCTAATTTGCAATCAGTAAACAACAAAATTAGTACGTCTAGCATTAGCCGTCAATAATAACCCACGCATACTTGCATCAATCACGAATATTGCCAATGAATCATTGGGTATATTCCCCGGCACTGTAAATAATTTAATAAGTAATCAGCGATTGGAAAACGTGGAAATTTAGATCCGAAAAGAAAACGCAGGATCGCAACGCATTAAGATTCAAGGAGTTTGCACGTCGTCTGGCGTGCGCCTAGCAACAAAACAAACTCCCGCAAATTGTGGGAGCAGCATCCACCGCCTCCGTCGTCGGAGTGCCGGTTCTTCAGCAACGCCGTCGCGTGGAAAGAGAGTATTTCAGGCGCGGCGGCGGTTGTGGAGGCGATGCTTTAGCAACGCGGCGCAGGCGGCAGCGGGTGCACTCCCTTTTCCCCTCCCCGGCTGCTCCATTGCTCCCATACAAATAGGGTGGGTGGTTGGCGGTGGCGTCTATCGACCAGGCACTCTTCCCCACATTGCTCACACACCCACACACTCCAACGCATATACACACATTTATACACTTGTATAATATATACACGACAGGCAGCAGGCAGCAGCGGGGCAAAAAAAGAAACCTACATATAATTCTTCCAGCGCCAACGGCAGGAGCAGCAGCAATGCGGAGATATGTGCCCGAAGCAAAAACGGGAAAAAGGGAGACGCAATAAAGCACGTTGAATTCCGATGTTGGGAAGTGCTTACGGACTTAAAACTCCATTTGAGAATAAGTTATTGTTGGAGAGGCGTCAAGTACTTAAAGGCGAGTGTAAAATGGTTCTGTAGATAACTTTCTTTGTGTTTCGACAGAAACAGAAAGAAATGATACTTGAAACAATGCCGAATTATTTAAAATTACTTTACCGAATCTAAGGGTCTTTCAGGGATACACCAGGTTATCTGGGTATCTGGTACAACCATTCCAGCCTTACCATCCTATCAGTTTTTCTTTGCTTTCCTGATGTCGATTAATATCTTTCTACCCTCAATCATTCCATTTCCTTTTCTTTTAACTGAGAGGTCGTAGATCCTTCCTTTTCCAACCCTTTCTCTCATTCTTTGTCCTTCGCTACCTATCAATTTTCATCGTTCTATTCGAATCCTCTTGCCTAGTTCTCTACTTGTTCCTCTCTTCCCTTTGTCTTCTTTTTCTTTTGTTCTTTATCTATACTCTGTCTACCCCAAGAATACTCCATCCATTCCAAAATGTTCCTTACTCTCTTCTTCTTTTCCTTTTTTCGTTGCAATTAGTTCCATCTGATCTCTTCTCTGTCTTCATTTTCATTCCCATTTCAACACCACTTTACTCCTACCCAAAACCGTCCTTCAGTAACAATCCCAACGCTTCACAATTTTACAAATTATAATACTTTGTCTAAACGTCCACTTAAAATACCAGTTTAACGTGATGCCACGTTAATGAAACAACGCGAGGAAGCACAATAACATGGTCCGTAGCTCTAGGAGTCACGGGGACAAACCGAGTACTATCAAACACTAGGCCGCCACCGCCGCCAATTACGCTTATTACCGCGTGTTATATCCATTTCTAGTTTTATGCGTCCAAACTTGGTAGTACAGGCTCTTACAACCTCGAGGCTGCTGAGGGCTAGCACACTTTACACGCCCGGAATGTGTCCTCCTCATCCATGGATCCTCGCTCCTTCCAAGTATTATAGAATGTAATTAAACCGCAGTAATGAAATTCCATTACTGCATTTTGTCCCTCCCACCACCATCACTACCCCTCGCGATCCAAAGGGAGAAGTCACCGCTGCAGTCGTAGATCCTTGCTTCGCAAACGCATATTGCAGCCGAGGAATGAAATTGCATCGAAGGTCTTCTCGCCCCGGCGAGCATTCGCGGAAAACTCAAGAGATAGATACGAGCTATTTACTTCGAGTGTAATTTCTTTTCTTTACCTCACCACCGACGATGTTATAATTAAATTGCAGTAACAGAGAGGAAGTAAAGCGTGTCGGGTATTTTATCGGCCATTTTGCAATGTTGCATGTTGCTGTCAAACTGCATACATTTTTCGAATGCCTTCATTTCGTATGCAAACAACGATTTGAGTTAGGGCTTATTCTACGTATTCAAAGCAAAAGAACCCGGAATAACAGCGGTTGTATAACATAGAGATTTTCCTGTTGTGTTGTGTGCCAAAATTCCACAAACGCGACCGGACCATTTTGTGCTAACCCTAATCCGAGTGTAAAACAATTGCGTTGCGCGAAACAACTGTAGGAGTGCGGTGCTCCGGTGTTGTAGTTTGCACAGGATTTCGGGGACGAGTGTTTTGCGTATGCAAACCCGACATGAAACTGCAATTTGCAAAGTTTGCTCCGTATTACTCACTCTCGTAATACCAACAACTTTTGATATTTTGAAGGATTTTACAGGAGTTTCAATTGAATAAATCCATTGTATTTACAATTTGATTTCATAAACTAAATTTGTTAATTATCTGATGCACTCCAATTTGCTCTTCCAATGAAGATTCCTTTGGAAATACCTATGGAAATGCCACCAAAAATCATTTGCTCTTCGTCGAGGAACCACTTTCCTTGGCTTCCTGCTTGGAAGTTGATCGAGTTCCATCAATATAGCTTACCAGAAAATGATTCTCCTGCCTATTACATTTCCGTTGTTATTCATTCACGGAACGATTGGCAGTGATTACTTAACCGACACACATTGGGCGATTCCCAGAAAAACCGTTCTAAAATGACGTAGCGCCGAGTAAGCGATAAACATACACATTTTGCGTCTTTTATCATGAATTTTAGCGTATTTAAAATGGAGCTATCGGAATGAATGATATACCATTAGATAGCTTGACCCTCTTGCGTCAATAATCAGTAGTTAGAATTACAAATTTTCCTTTTTACATAGAGTTATCAGGGTAGACTTTATTCTTTCTGTCGATATGTAGGAGTAAGGGCGATTTACATGCTCTTATATATTCCACAAAAAAAGAGTCGTATACAAGTAAGATAATAATAATCTATACACCATTTTATAGATTATTAAATAAAGAATATGCTGAGTTATGACTTGTTGAATACATTTTATTCCTTAATATTTTTTATTCCTTAATATCCTATAATAACAATGGTTAAATTCTACTACTGATAACTCAATGTAAAAAAATAAAATTTTACATTCTAATTATTGAGTATTCGTGCAAAAGAGCCAAGTTATCTAATAGGGTCTCATTCATTACGATAGCATTACTGTAAATATGGTATAATTAATGATAAAAACACGCGAAAAGTGAAGTTTCGAGTGCTCACGTGACGCTGAGTCGATTTAAGACGTTTTTTTCTTGAAATCGCCCCTCTATGACGCTGATTACACGCCGGTCAATCACTGATTGATTATCCTCGTAGTTTTATTTCCACTAAGTTGCGTTACTGAGGTTTCTGTTGAAGAGATTTACAAATAGCCATTTCCCATTCTACTCCGTATTCCCACAATCATATAGTGGAGTTAGAGTAGGAAAGATTGAGATAAATTGGTGTATCTGAAAAGGATTTTCTTACTTCCACAAGTAAAATTGATTTCGGCCACGCTTTTCCAAGAAAAAGCATTTTGGATTGCAAAAATTGAAAAAGCATTGTAATTTATGAGGCTTGAAGATGGAATTAGGCATATTATGAGATCAATTAAAATTTGCATGTTAATTTGAAACCGTCCTACTAGGAAAAAGTGGATCTAGTGGAGCTTTGATTAAGGGAAGCGATGTTTTGAAGTTCTGAATACCCTCGAAAATCTGTCATTGCTGTACAACTCACCCCATTGAAACGTATTACCATAACAACGCAATTTCAAACATATTCAAATTAGAGTATGATCCCAAACATTTTCAATAACGCGTTGAAGCGCACATCGTTGCCTGCACCTCTAAAAACTCCCAGAATAGACGAGGAGCGAGGGAAAAAGTTCAAATTGCTTTTATGGGCACTGCAAAAACAAGGAAACTCGGAGCGAGCCAAGGAAACGTTTCCAATTTCGATTTGGACACTCTGTCGCTGTTTGCAATCCACCAGCCAATATTACATTCCCCGAGTTGTAACAGGGTAACACTTCGGTGATAGATGTTTCCAGGTTCAACGACTGTCAAATAATTTATCTCAAAGTGGCAACAACAACTGCAACGCCGAAATAAAGTTAGAGCGTACTGGTAAGGAGTTTCGCAAAAAAAGTTATGCAAACTTTTCAAAAGACAGGCGTCCTCCGTTTTAGATTCAAGGAAGATGGGCCCAGGGAGGTGATGCCCAGCCTCCCAAGGCTCTCTCCTCTTCCCGCCAACACTACCACTTTTTCATTTCGTCGCGGTTATAAGAAAAGTTTCGCCCCTTTGAGTTTTTCGCGTCGTCTCCTTCCGAAAATGTCCAAACTTCGGCAAGAACTCCACGAGGATGTAAAATACAAGAAAAAATGAGGATAATTACGCAGCTTCTGATTAAAACTAGCACATGCTGCTGATACCGCTTGCGGCGCGGCGTAGCGCACGAGCGTGGTGATACGATTATCGTTCCGAATTTACGACAGATTGTACGGTCAGAGGTGGATCGTGGCGAGAAAAAACGCTGTTTGGGCATTGAGAGACACAAAAAAGTTTTTCAACACGCGCGACAGCTGATCGCCGTCACACCGCGATCGTACGGCAGATGGCAAGGCGCGTCTCTTGTGCCCGAAACTAGTATAGAAGGGGTTCTGGGTTGCGGCTACCACACCCGGAGGACCTTCGCTGACCCTTTTTGTGCGAACGAGAGCTGCAAATGTTACGAATATTACCGCGGTCGCTGGGACAAATTGCAGCATCTTCTCAAGCAAGTCTCGAGGAAGGGTCCAAGGTTCGGGGTTGACGTGTCAAGCGGGTAGTAACAACAAACACCCTCATGGGAATCGGGTTCTATGGGATTTCTATAAGATGTTGATTTAACTGAAGTAACTTGGGGTAATAGAGTTTTTGAGAGTGGATAGAAGGTTCAACGACTGAGTTTAAGGTAATGAGTGTCTTGGCAAGTAGGTTCAAGTAAAAATATGTGTAATTACGGTTATGGGATTTTGGGAACATTGGAAATTGAAGTATAAGTTCAATAAGAATATTAGGGTAATAAACGAGGGGGTACTAACAAGAGGTTTTCAAGGGGTAGGCAATCCTTTATAGCAGGGAATTATCTCATAAGGATCCTGTCAAATATGCCACATTTGATCTCCTAGTAGGAAGTTGGCGACCTCTGCTAGAACTTAGAACAGACCGAGAAATACCCTCAGATATCTGATAGAAATTCTAGAAGTCGCGCTGGTACATGGCTTAAGACTGAATATAGGACATTTCAAGCATTTAGTTCTCAAGAGAATTCGGTACGAGTCTTTAATAAATGTTAACTATCTGGAAGTATTCCCAGGATCTCAAAACCCAAAATAAGCAATTAATTATATGTAGTCCGGATGTTCATAAACCTGTGTCTTGTGCACAAATGAAGTAAAAAACGCGTACTTGAGTAAATAGGCCATAACTAGACTTCATCTCCTCAAGTAAGAGACGTATTAACATCCTTCGAATTCACACGAAAGCGGGCACCGGGTGTGCGGGCCCCAAGCAGCAGCAGCGGGCGCACCTCAGGTAAATTGATGGCGTAGGAGCCAGGTGCGTATTGCACGTAATAAGTCGCCGACACGAGGGGCAGCTGCTGCCATCCGAGGACTGGCACATGCGCGCCATCAAGATGCGCGCTCGAACAGGTTCGGTTCGTCGGCGCCCCGGTCCGTGCATGCACCTTTCGCGCCGCGGACACTGCCTTAAATTGTTTGCAATCCTCTCGTGTTTCTGCGTTTTTTCGGCGGAAACGTACTCCCCCTCTAGGCATACATACATCAAGTACGGTCAAACAACACCTTAAACTCAATCGTAAGGTGGCCGATATCATTTTTCGCACCAGCAGAGAGCGTAACGGGGCGTAATTTACTTATGTGGTTTTCCGGTTAGGTAACCCTTCAAAGGAAGTAAATATCTCTTCTCTCCCGTCTCTCCTCTGACGTCTGTCCTCTGCAAATCCCGATATGCCACTTTTTCTATATGATAACAATAATTCCACAGTTCCCACAGTATTCCCTATATTCGGATTTTACAATCATTTTTTACTCTTGTTTCCTTGTTTTGCCTTGTTTCTTGTGCAGCAACTTACTATTGCTATTGTGAAAGCAAGTTGAGCAGTGCTTTTGTGTCGCTGGCTTTGTCTGGAAACTTCCACCTTTCCGATGATGATAATGCCAACGGCGATAGTGTTTCGTTGGCGCGGGTGTGGGACTTTTTGCAGGTAGAAAACCAGGGCCTACAAAAAAATTGTTTACAGTTAAGAGTCTCGAGACTCGAGAAATAGGAATGAGAATCTTTTATTTGCTTCTATTTTCAGATTCTCAGCCAACTATCTTGACCTGATACCTTGTTGAACTGCTTCAAGATACCACAGCAGGTAGACAAAACATTTTTTAGGTTAACCTCCAATAAAATTAAAAACAAATAACTTACTTACTAAATACCTCACTAATTTAATAATAAATTAGGAACTTTATCTCTAAATCTGAATAATGTTTATTCGCTTATTTGTGGTTAGAAACAAAATATACTACAAGGGTAGGAAACGGTGATTTTGGCACGCTGACAGCAAGTGCACCAATTGCCGTTTACACACGAGTATCATTCGCTACTTTTACGTATGTTTTAGAAAATGTTTATTCCAGAGTAGGTATGTTAATGTGTTTCATTAATAACGTGGCACACTTACTTCAAAACGCTTATTGCATTTCAACTATTTCAAATTATTGTCCTAGGTTGAGTTTATATAAACTTAATTACAGCTTCCATAAATTTTAAGAGATTTAACATCTATTCATAAGTAGAAAGCTATTTAAAATAAAGTTACCAAATTACACTAGTACATAATTATGCACTACCTAATTTTTAAATGTCACATTACATCATGACATCATGAAATAATTGTTGATTAGAATAACATTCAAATATGCTTTGTGTTTTTATGCGTTTTCTATGTAAATTTATTTTGCATTACCCGATCGCGGGTGTCATAAATCGCTCTAGGTCTAGTTCCAAAATCGGTCCAGTGTTCCGCTTGACAAGAGATATCGAAACTTGTTAGCAACTTTGCTCTTGAATAATCACAGCGGCGAGAAATGAGAGCACATTACCAAATTGTTCCACACACGGTAAAGATCAATGTTAACTACATTTTGATTGGGTATTAACATTTAGACTTGAAATAATGACCGACGTCAACAATTCCTCATAGCATAATATAGTTGTTGATCTATTAGATCACAACAAATGTTCTTTGGAGGTCTCTGCTCTTTGATTAAATGTTATGGTTCGGAAATTTTGACGGAAAAACGATATGTGAACTAAGAAATTCGGGAAATTTGCATAGAAAAAAGGAAGTAATCTTATGAAGTTGTTTATATGCTTATACCCTTATATATACTTATATTTGAATTGCTAGGAAAATGAGGGTGAACAACGTACGAGTACAATCGATTATAAATTACAATGAATCATCTTGTTCAAGAAAGAAAAAACTAGCCAACTTCTTCTTTAAAATACCTCAGCCTGTTAAATTAAGTGAAATTTCATAAATTATTAAAAATAATTTTATAAATTTATTGGAACGACGAATGAAATTTTGGCGGGAAAGTACATGGAACTAAGAAACTCGGAAAGTTTGTGTGCATAAACAACTGCAAAAGTTTCCGTACTCTGTATGCAGTTGTTTATAGGTTTATAGGCTTATATACGATATAATACTTGAATTGAAACTTAAATTGAAAGAAAATGGAGGATACCCTATATAGTCTAGTAAAATGTATATTCAATTATAAATTGAAATGAATTCTCAGCGTTTAACTTACAATTAATTTCACAATGTCAAATTTGTTAAAGAAAGGAAAAACTAGGCAACTTCTTGAACATATCTTTGCCTCTTAAATCTATTCAATTTGAGAAAATCTTGGAAATACTTTTTTAAATTTTATCAAAATGACAATAAAATAAAATTATAAAATGTTAAACCATCCGACACTACAATTAAGACCCATTGAAATCATCCAATTATTTGTTCAAGCACATCCTCAGTTTGTGTTGAAGAGATGTATCTCTCGATTTTTGACCTGAATCTGCGCTGTTCCTTCATCTGTCCCCGTAGCATCTTTTCGGATTTTTCGTTCACAGTGTGAATTCACTTATAGGATTTCTTGTCGCCTGGGTACGACAAGGATAAAGCGACGCAAGCTGCGCGCGGCCCGAAAAACGCCAGGTGAGTTAGGTAGCCGCTGACCGAAACCGAGCACCTGCCATTTTTTTACGAGCTCCGGCGCGGCGCGGCGTGCGTTCGCTGAAAAACACGCGGTCGGACGTCCGAAATGCATCCGCCGAGATCGGAGGAAACAACGAAACCCAATGATGATGCAGTCCCATCAGTATCCTGCGTGCGGTTTCTCCGAGATTCGGGACTAAATGTACACCAATTATGTGATTGCTCGCCTCCTTTTTTTCTTTTGTTGGGTGGTTTAATGCATTCCGGCACATGCGCGCGTGAATGGGTCCTCGTGTTTTTGGGCCCCTTTGCAACCCGTCATTAGTGGCCGCTGGGCGCCGTTCAAACTCCGGCGTCAGAGAGATAACGTCCGACGTTTTAATGAGCGATCAAACAACGCGCTTGCCGATTTATTGAAATTTAATTTCGTTTAATGCGCTTATTGATTGATGGATTTCGTGCGTGCTTTTGTTGCTAGTACTGGTTTTTGTAATCAATTAAATGTAATTTGTTATTAATTTTATTATGAATAACACTGTTTGGACATAGTTTGTTAGGATTTTAATAGTATATAACGATACAAGTGTGGAAATGATGATTTTAGGCACGCTGCTGTTAGACCTGGCAGCACGGGCAACAATAGTCGTTTATTCTCTGATATAGTTCTGTATGTTTTGGAACATGTTTGTTCTTACGTCATCTTAATGTATAAATCATAATTATAGGAAACAAGGAAACAATAAATATCCGATTTTTACAAATTCTAAAACCAGATTCAGAATAGAAAGTCTATCAGAACCCGAAAAGTTGAGAAGAATTTCTTAATAATCACCAATGCATGTGAATACCTCAAAAGTATGATGGTGCAAAAAATCTTTTCTTTCAGTTGTATCTTGACCAGTACATTTCAAGGTAATTACAGCAAACTTTAATTGCGGTTAATCCATCGGGAAAGCAATAAAAATATTGCAATAACCAAAATAACGGGACACAAGCCAAAGGAAAAAAAGAATAAAACAGTGCACCCAAACTTGAAACACTTGCGCGCCTTCAAATTATTAGCGCATTGTCATTAAAAAGAATTTTAAAGCAGAGTGCCGCGTAAATATGTAATAAACGCAACGTTATGCTACGCGTTATGCTACGCGGCTGAAAAATCTGAGGCGGACTTTTATGGCTCATCTCGGCCCATTTTTTCCGCGACCGTCGAACAATAAAATGCTGCGCGGCGAAACTTAATTACGAGTGGGCTGAGAGAGTTTTGCGGCCCAAAACGCTGATTTACAGCCCGTTCGAAGCGCGACGTTTACGGTGCGTTATTACACCACCAAAGGGCGCAATCTACCTTGAGTGACCCACATACATGTTGCATTGTTAATAATATAACATGACGAATAAACTAAGTAGTGGGCGCTTGCGCAGGTTGCAAGGGGATGTCATCGCATTGGATAAGATTAGCGTACGCTGTGGTGGCGCATTTCTTTTCCTCCGCTTACCATCTGCACGATACACGGTCACGTATTGTCAAATACGAGAAAATGCCATAGGCTGCCAGAAATAAACGGCTGCAGCGTTTATTATGTCGTACGACGAATTCTATAAACTCATTTCGTCCATTTGTTTTGGTCATTCGTCGGCAACCTGCCGTAGCCCTCTCGCCGCCATTGTGCGAAACAATTGGGTTCGGCTGGGGTTTATTATACGTTACCATGCATGCGAATGCATGTGTATGTGGGTTCGTGTGCAATTTCGCCGGCGGCGCGCATGAGCAAAGCGCCGCTGCAGCAGAAAAAAAGACGAATACTCAACGCCTTTTCAATCAGAATACATTTCAGGAACAATAATCGAATATAAATGCATTAGATAGGCGTTTTGCTTACTTGCCCGGTATGTGGTGTGCATATGCACAATAGACGTGTCCCATTCATGGGAAATCGTTTCTTTTGTTTCTCTTAGACTGGTAAATGAACGGTTTTTAAGGGGTCAGGCGTTGGTAATTTGCAAGATCTTTTCTGGAATTCCTAACGATCAAAATTATTCCCCAGGACTTCATTTAAGTGAAACGAACTCTAGTTATATTCAAGAGGATGTCTTATATGATAAATCTGATACAATACTTTCTTGTTCTTCTTTCTCCTAGTGGCCTGTCATCTGACATCAGAACTTAATTTTGGACTGAAAATCTGATCCGTAAGCAGTTAGTTCTGGTATACTTGTAAGAAGACCTCATTTACTGTCCTCGTAAGTCTTGAATCCCTGCTTGAAACCTGGCATATGATTTCCCATATAACTTACTATTAGGCACTGATTAAGAACAACAACACATATGGGCAATAACATTACTAAAAACAAACCAAGCTAAGGACAAGAACCAGATTCATGGGACTAGATCTCTTCTGTGGATTCACCATTCATGCGTGGAAGGGATTGATTCATCTATGGGAAGAGAAAGAAAGACATAAACACTGGAAAAATACATCCGGCATGAGGCAGACAAAACGTCTAATAAAACAACTTTCAAGCATCCTTCGAGTATCTTCGAAGGACGCAGAGACGTTCCAGCAGATAATCTGCTCGTGCAAGTCAGCGAAAGGTTTGGAATACAGCCTCCTTGGCAAGGACTTCCTATCAGCCAAGGGAGTAAGTGGGTTAATTCTGCCCAGAGATAGGATCTCTTTTATATGAAAAACCTTATGTTATGTGTACCTTACAACAATGGTAGTGAATCTCTTTGAGGCTTGGGACAAATTTTCCCCTACAGGGAAACATTCCCGTTAGAGTGGTTCCCCGGGAGGTAACCATGCGTTTTCCGTTCTTCTGCTACTAATATACTATTTTCATCACAAGAACTATAAGAATTTGATTCAGAAACCATTACTAATGCAATTATACCTGTCTGTATAACTTCTGTATTAGTTTCCATATTTTCCTATATAAAAACTTCTACCTCAAACTATCCCACGCATGGATTAAATCCATTAAAAAGACTACTCGATGAAGCAACTCCAATCTAGGTAACACGATAAGGATATCAGGTGTGCGGTGGTGCGTGCGGGTAGCACCTGCTTTCAATTAAAGCCCGTAAAGATGTTTGCCCGATGTAAAATTGTAAACAAATGGGCGCTCGACGACCGCGGTCTGCATGTGCACAGGTGATGCGTGTGTTTCGGAAGTTCGGCGCATCTGGTGTTTGGGTGTCCGGCGGCGGGGTATGCTGGTACTTGCTGAGCATACCTAGCACATGTCCACCATCAACGCGGGCGCGACACGCACATGTGCAAGGATGTCCTTGGAAAAAATGCACTTTCTTGTCCATCGTATTTCAACCGAACAAGCCCTTTGAACAAACTAGACGTATGTACGCCGGTGTAAATTCTGGAGGAATTTTCGCATGGGGATTATTTGTATGGCCAGGGCACATCGTTGAAGTGTTTCCCATATGCCCACATGTCGTACAAACTGCACTCGAGTTTTTAGTTGCAATTTTCCAGTAGACAACACAGCGCCAGCGGTCAGATTATGTGTTGTGTCTCGGCAGTTTTCTTGCGGCCCGATTTCTTATTGTTTCTCGCCTCCGGAGAAACGGAGAACCAGCCGGTATAATGGTTTAATCTCTCGGATTTACCAAATCTCATGGGGCTTCCATCGGTCGGTTAACAGGCTAGCCGGCTAGGAGATATCAAGCTGCGGGTGCCGGCTGACGAGCTGAACAAACATGTACGTAGAGCAAAGCTGACGGAGGAGTTTGTGGCACGAGACTGCTCGGTTCGACGTACATTAGGCTAAAGTCTATCTTGCTACAGTTAGACTGATGAGCCAAACTTTCGGAAAGGGAATCAGAACTAACAATAATCTCTCTGGAACATATGAAAATCATTCAGCATAATTTTCTAAAATTTCTTAATATTGATTTGATAATAGGATAATGCAAACAGATAATATGTATTTGAAGAATTATTTGGTCTAGAAATGAATAATTCTGTCGATATACTGTTAGCAAATAATCAATCAGACTATTTACACGATAATTTTCCTCCTGTCTTTTAAATTCTAAATAAATATAGATAAATCGAATAAAACCAAACATTCTAATCAAATAACGTTAGAAGGATGAAAGCAATCAGAGAAATGAACATATAAGAAGTCTAGTTTCACAAACGTATTTGGTACGCGACGTCATTATTTAATTACATCGGGTATGTTATTGACAAGTCGATGGCATCATAAAAATGTAATACATCACCGATCTACACGGCTGCATTGCCATCGCCTCAACTCGCGTCCCCTTCGTCGCTGGAAATGGAAATGCATAATAATAAAAAGGGGCCAACAACCGAACCGGCTGACTCAGCCGTCGAAGGAGTCGTACAACAAACGTCCTACAACAAAAACATGCGTACGCAGTTCTCTTGTCTACGGGGTGGTTCACTAAAACCCAGACTTCCAGGATAGTTTGTTAGTCATACGCGTAGCAATTGTCATTTTTGATACACTCTTTTTTACGCTGTCGTTTACGTGCAGTATAATAACTTATTGCACGCACATACCTGGCATGGTTTTCGGGGGGGGGGGGGTAACGACTTAAATAGTCCCCCATGGCGACACTGGGAAAACGGTTGATAGTCCTAGGTAGACGTAGGTACTCGTCATCCAACGAAATTGCTCCCTGGATGGAAATTTGCCCTGCTGATCCGCATGAATTTCGATATTCTAATCCCAGCCAATTGGCCATTTCCACACCGGTGTTGTTAGATTGGTTGCTGGACTGGTTAGATGAGGTTGTGGCCAGTGGCGTGGCCAGGGTTCCCCTGCTAATCGAGAACTTGGTACATATCTCTGGAGATTTCTACCGACTTGGTCTCGAACATTTATACTACGTACGTTGTTGCCTTTGATGCCTACGATCTTCCCTCTAAACAGACAGCGATTTATTGCGCTCATCATTCGTAATTTTGTTAGGTTTTCTCGGATAATAGCTGTATTTAGATATATAAATTTCATTCGGTGAAAGTACGCCCGAAAGTTTGCAGCTAAAACCCTTTTGTTTATGCGTCGGCTAACTAAGCAAATGTTGAACAATATATCGCGCGGCGTCCTGGTATCATCCTGCTTGCGATGCGTGTGTTTGTTTTCCGGATGGAGCATTACAGCGCCATGAATTCGAGGCATTTAGGCAGTTGGAACCGAGCTACCTACATATCACCAAGCACTGAGCAGAGCACTAAGCATAAAGGTGTAGTCCCATGGTTTGTAAAGGACACGCCAGGAAGTGGCTCCTGCGTGAAGCCCATCGCTCCCCGACTGATAGCAGGCTAGTTTATGCGCAGTTGCCTCAAAAGGGGTGCCATAGATACGAAACAATCCCATTAATATTGCACCTCGTACATTCTCCGCACATTCTGTGCACATTTGATGGGCTGAAATATTTACGACAACTACAACAATCTCCATTATCTTCAACTACAACTATTCCTAAACGTTACGCATCCGCGGTGGGAAAGGGTCTAATCAAATCTGTTTTTTGCTTCCCATGTTCGCATGTTCGACGCAGGAATCTTTGATTTGCTTCAATCGAATTTACTGCTCACTGCGCTGCAAGCGATGTGTGTGTGTGCGTTCGCGGCAGGAGGAAGAAAGGAGGTGGGTGAGAGTTCATCAGCGCTTGTAGGATTGTTTCGACTGTGTTTGTCCCAGAGAAGCGAAGCGCAGGGTTTGAGGGTTCGACCCCTTGGTAGCGGCACGAGATAAATCGCTGGCGTTGCGGGCAAAACTCCAGGCCGACGGGGAAACGCTGGAGAGGTAGCAGCAGTTACATCCAGCTGAGGCTGACGCTCCGGAGCAGCAGCAGCAGCAGCAGTGTTGGTGGTGGTAGAGAGGTGGTTGTGGCGGTCGTGTAGGGTTTGTCTGCTGTGCGGGCGACGCGGTTCAACGAACCCGCCCGGCCCCGTTCAGCCGGTCGTGTCCTGTGCACGCTTCCGCACTGCGCACAACGCACGCAGCATCCAGGGGTGGCCACGGTTTTGCAACATCCTTGCTCTGTTTCGCCTTTCTCGTCTCTGTTCCACCCGCAATACCACCAGCATGGATATATTCCATGTCGGGGGTATTGGTGCGACGTCGACATCCTGCGACCGCTTTCGCATTATAATATTTATTAAAACCGCCGGCGTCGAGAGGGCTTCGACTACGTGTGGGCTTTCAATTCCGGAATTTATCTATCAGCCACTGAAATCCCAACATCTTCAAGATTGCTTCAAAATCAGTCAAGGTGGTTTTAATTATTTTTCCAACACTGAAAGCTTTCCAGCTGGAATTGGAGTTGTATTATGAGAGTTGCAACTGCTTGAAGAAATGAAATTAATCCCAAATCCAATAAGCAGTCATATTTCGTAATACTAGGACAGCACTGACTAAACCCAAATACTGCCGAAATCACCAAAATACTAGTCCATCTTTATATCTTCTATTATATAGTTGATAAGCACTCTTGGGTGATTTCTAGAGAAAAGTATTATGAATTGACGCAGCGCCGCGTGCCAATTTGCGTCTTCTCCATCTTCCTTGTTAGATGGCTGAAGAAAGAAGAAGGTGGCTAAAATTCTATATATCCACTTTTTGAATATTTTGGGTTTCCCTAAAATAAACCCGGAATTAACCTAAAATAACGCCAGGAATCCAAAAATACCATAAAATACGCTAATATATTAACCCAAAACAAGGAAACCCTACACGAAAACACAAAATCAACGGAATAGCGTGTGCTTGAGCATTTGTTACCACAAACTTAATCAACATATAAAACGCAACACATTCGTTTACTTCGCGTTAACCTTTTTCCAACACGACGCGTAGATTTACGGTAGAAATGAAGGAAATGCACGAAAACTTTGTCCGTTCTCTCTTTTCTATTCCCTCTCTCTTTCACACGTTCTATCGATCTTTCTCTCTTCCTTACTATCTCTATCTCCCTTTCGCTCTTTCGTGTTTGCTTTAATTTGTTGTTTTGAACTTGTCTTTCTATAAAACTCAACAAACAGCAAAACACGAATGCATAACGAATACTAAACCATCTTCAAATGTAGTTCTGACTATATAACATTTGCGCTAACGTCAAATATCGATAAAACTTTGGTGCAGGGTTTGGTTATGGTTAGGGGAAAGGTTGACGTGTTTATTTCGTGTCCCACGATCATCAAAAATACTCCATAAAGTGACAAAGTAAACCGTTTAACCCAAACACAGCAAAAACCTAGATAACGACACCGAAAACTTGATATAAAATACTTTAATGCATGCCGGCTTATCGAACAACTGCATCAGCGACTTAATTACAATGTGAAAAACTCCTCAAGCGTAGCTTCGAAAACTTGGAGCGTGATCTATGCGTTTTTCCACCGCCCGGAATCGCGGCAACCAAAAGCCAATAATTACCAAGCTCATTTCCATTCATTTCGTTTACGAAACAAACAAGGGGTGGCTTCCACCTTCCACCTTCGAAGCACCTACCACCTTGTTTCAGTTTGGCTGTTCCAACTTCTTGGTTCCCTAGCTCCCAGTATGACTTGGTAAATAAGTTGATGTGATAGTTTTGTTTGGGCCCCGCTATCGCAGACGAAGGCAGCACATTGTGTGTCTACCCTTGGCGTGGAAACGATTCGCGACCGTCGCGATGGAGTTGAAAAGGTCTGGGGCCGGGACGAAGAAGCAGGCTAACGGACGAGGCGGTTGAGGAGGCAAAACGGAGACGACAGCGGCGACGAGGGCCTTTTCTACATTGGGGCTGCGCGAGCACAATGGTCGGGCAGCCGACGTCGTCGTCCGGGGTTCGCTATTCAGTTACTCAGGCGCGAGAAGGTCGTCTGGAACGCTTTGCGATGATTTAACCCTTTCAATGGAGTGATTTACAACGTTATTGCGATAGGCTAAAAAATAAACACCATATGATGCAACGGGAGCTAATATTTTTTCGTTTTTGGGAATATTTCCCGGGAGAGTTGATTATGAAGAATTAGAATTGAATTAGAATCTGAACCTAGTGTAGTGTAGAATATTTGCAACAGTAGACGTACAGCGATATTCGATCTCTAGATCTTTTAGTCGGGCCCACCAGATTGGACTAAGTTTAGAGCATTATATATTCCCAGGATATGACTATAAATATATAGGATTTAGAGCTAGTCATAGGCATATCCTAGCAACTTACAATACACTGAATCTAGCCCAGTCAAGCGGGTCGGGCTACAACTTCCGGAATTCAATGTTCCGACAGGCATAATTTGATTGATTTTAAGGGTTTTTTCATAATTTTTAACTGACTGAGAGTTTTTCAGGCCTTTAGTTGACATTATAGTGTGTGTGAGATTAGCTTAGATATTTGATGACTTGTTTATTAGCTTTAGTTATTCCCTAGTATAGAAGTTTAAAAATTTACTGCAACTAGCACGTAAAGGAATCAATAAATGAGACGAAAACTGAAAAAAAGAACGTAGCAATAAAAAGTAGAAGATTACAATGCCAAAGACACATTAAATATGAATTGTGATATACACTACACCAAGAATTTCAACCCCCCGTGACTAACGACTGAACTAACTTGGCGCTTTAGACATGAAAAAGAAACCATCAACCCCCCGCGTATGCGTCACAAATCTATAGAAAGCGAGCAATTAGACGAATTTTGCCCGGCTGCCAAAAACGACAGAGCGCAAGGAGCTCCCACCAAACACTTCCGCGCCCAAGTCAAAGACGACAATGAATTACGAAGACAATGGTGGTGCATTTAGAATTATGCCGCTTTTATAATGAGCCAAAGGGAGGATGACATTAAAAAATAAAGGTTAAAAGTGTTCCGGGGCGACACCAGGATGCTGGAAAATTCCCAGTCAGGCAAAGTAAGGATAATTGGTCAATAATTTAAATCTTTTTTGATTTAAATCTTTTTTTAACATTTTAATAAATAAATAAAAAAACACATAAATACAAGTATCGTATAATCACATTGATTTGTCATTAATGAATTGAAGATTCCATACCGTGGGATTTTCTCTTTTTTGTTTGTATTTTTGAGATATTTCAATATTTTATTTGAAGTGTCTTTGTTTCAAAATGTAAAAGGCAACCTTCGAAAATGTGTTCGAACGAAAGTTGTCGCAATTAACAGCGTAACATCTAAATTAAGAAAATAATGAGATCGAGTTGTAAACCTTGTGCATTGTGCCATTGTATGTGAGAGTGCAGCGCAGAAGAAAAAAAGCGCGTCGTCGTCGGCGGTGGCGGCGAACGACATACGTTGATTCATTCGCTGGATGCGGCCGAATTGTTTTCGCCGACACCGACGCGACCAAGTTGAACCGGCCACGCCGATGACCATGGTCGTGGAGGCTGCTTGTGCGGTGCATCTTGCGCCGCTCGCATTTACATCTCAGATATTTCATGTTCGACATGCTGTTGCGGTGTATTACTCGTACTTGTGCTGAATTACGATGTAACGCGACCGACTGCTTCGGTTTTAAACAGGCACACAGGCATATTTGAGCAACGAAAAGAAATCCTAACCTAACTAGGTCCCACCTGTTTCTGAGGTATTTTTATGCGTTTTTTGTCAAGATTAGTCAGTGTGAGGGTAAAGATAGTTGAGAGGGAAAATGATAATGTCTTCGACCTGACTAGGCTAAAGTTGCTAAGAGATCCGAGGTAGTAAAGCACATTTTAAAAAGGTTAAGCTTGTTTGGGGGTTGGTTTGAGGTAACTTAGTCGAATGGACATGAATTTTTAGGTTAGAAAAATTTTTAGTAAACAATAATGAGGTTAGGTGGGCCCTCAATCAAGATGATTTCATTCGTATAATCCTTTTGAAAGTCATACAATACTGGACCAAAAGATAGAAATAAGTACACGTAATAATCACGTAAGAGAGAAACTTCTTATACATTTTTTTTCTGAAAACAGATTCCGAAATTGTCGCTAGCCGGCTGACGGCTGCGGACGCTTTTTCCCTCAGTTTCCCTAGTTTTCTACCTCTTCGCTTCCGATTGCAACCTTTAATTATCGTACCAAATATATGGTGAGCGAGCGTTCACAATAAAAGAGTCCACAACTGTTGTTGTGCCGGCAGCCGCTTGCCTGACTTTGGCGATTCCGCACGCGAAATTATACGTCGCCGACACACCACTACAATACTCCATTCGCACGGCGAACGAAAGAAGCGACCGCAAGAGCCTTGAATTCGCAATGCATCAATGCGCCATTAAATGCCCGCCCGACCGTGCGCGGGTACGCAATACGCATCGAGCAAACAACAAGCAAGAGTCCGTCGGACCACGGCATTCAACAACACACAGCACATTTTTCAATCATTTCTGCGCTACATATTAATGCAAATTGTGCAGGACGACTCGGACGGTGGAGGAAATTCGCGAGACGCGTTTAACCTGCCATGAAATCGAAATCATTGTCTTCGCAATAATTGCGCTCAACAAAGACACGTCCAAGCTGCCATACAATGCAATAACTTGTACGAAATTTAAAAAAAAACAGAAATTATTGTTGAAAACGCTTCGTAGATTTCATTTTCTTGGAATAATTTGTGATGAAATAATCATTGAAAGCCTAGTAAATATATTAACAACGAATTGCTTTAATTTAAACAGAAAATGATAATGATAATGAAAGCGAATACCAGTCATTCGGAGGTTCCTGTTTAAAAAATCCGGTAGGTGGTAATATAATTTCCCTTTCAGTGTATTTTAAACAGCTTCACCCCAACTACCCTCGATCTCTTGAGAATTGATAACTTATTTGCCCCCGAGAGCCAAACAATTAGAATTCAATACACGTATTTGTCCAATTCGAAAAGAAAAAAAGTACTAGAAATTTCAGAACAGCAACCACTGAAAAATTTGTTAGTATTCTACTCCATCTGTGAACTGTTTAACTCAATGCCAATGTGTATCGAAGGTTTTATGAAGAAAAGTCTCGGCGGAAAATATGCGGTGTCGCGCACGTGTTTTACGTTTCTAAAGAAAAAGGGCCAGAAAAAAAGGCTGTAGCAATAGCACGTTCGGTTTGCAGTATGCGGACGAATTTCGAACATTAATCATTTTCTCTGCTAGGGATGAGAGAGAGAGAGAGAGGCGCGGGTTGTTTTCACTGCGTGGACTGCGCATTGGACAATGTCAAATACACCAGAATTAATGTCCACGCACGCCAGCTCCCTGCGCGGTAATTAATCAAAGACGCGGAAAATCCGTCAAAAAGTGCTCAAAAACGCCTACGGAAACGTGCTGGTGTTAATTTTTGAGATAAATTATGACCAGCATATAGGTTATGTCAAAATATTTTGTGTGATATCGGTGACATCCCTAAATTGATTTTCAATAAGGTTATGTCTTGATTATTCCAGGTTAGGTGAGACTATTTGACTGGAATGTTGGACATGCTTGTAGAGGGGGCTAAATCACATAAATTGTGACAAGTTATGTCAAAGTTACTTGCGTCTCTTCCAAATAGAGGGCGCTTTTCTTGAAAATTATGACAAGAGCTTTTAAAAGCCCTACAAAATCAGACGAAAAGTAAAAAATATGATTCGCTTAAGTAGTATTATCCGAGAAAAGCGTAATTTTGATAAGAGCACTCAAAACTAAGGTGGAGTACGACAGGTTATGTCAAGATAAAGTTACATTACGTTGAAGCACATTAAAGTGCTAATTATTTGATCATTGCTGCACATGGCGCCTTTGCAGACTAATATCAAGCGCATTAATCATCATAATATGAAATTTTAATTAATATTTTGCATCGTGCTGCCGATATGAAACGACCGACACTTCGTCGAGGCGTTAATTAAGTCACGACAGACGCGGTAACCTTTTCCAATGAAACAAAAAGCATTAATTTACTTGGCAAAACCAACAAAAACCACCGCGACCGTCATCACCCGAAATCAAAGCGTTGTTTACGCCCGCGTGAAGCCATACGAGATTTATGGCAATAATTCGCGCCTCGCCCCCTTCTTCGCCAACGAAGAATACGGGCGGAAACGAAAAAATGCCAATTGTGCAGGTAGCCGCGCAAGCTGCGATGAGGTTTCGCACGATTTCGATGAGGCTAAAAATACCTGGTAGCCGATTTTGCCAGACGGCGACACAACAAATTATGAACGTTTCGCTGGCGGCAAGGCGCCCCTTTTGCTGGTGTTGTGAAACATAATAGATCACGATATACTCGCTACGAATCACAGCATCCATCTGGCTGACTGGCACTGTATTTTGTATGGAAAAATCTGGTAGTATGAGCTTCTCTTAGACGTTTGTTTGCATTCCACAAAAAATCGGATTGATGAATGTGTTCGGTGCCAATAGCACGAAATGGTAGGATTGAAGATTATGTTTGACAAACGTGAGGGTACTTGAGACGGGACTATTGCAATTTTTTTTTATTTTTAGAGTATGTATTAGATCATACAAAAATCAAAATATATATGAATATATAAATCAACCTTTATTGGCATATCTTTTTATCTTACCTAACTTCCTTCTTCCATCTCTCTACATCTATTTACAAACTTAACAAAATATTAAATATAGCACAATAAATACAATAAATACACTTTCCTTCTTCATTCCTGTACACTCTCCCGTCTCGTAAGCATCCCCAGTCGAGCCTCCCTTCTTCTCTTCTCCTTTACTATCGCGGACACCCTGGCGACCCCCTCTCCCTTTTCTCCTCACCACCCCACGATCACATTCCCTCCCTCTCGCATACCTCTCGCCCATTCCTGATTCATTCCCATGCATTTCCCTGCTAAATGCTCCCACGTATCCCATCCCTCCGTACATAGCACACACTTTCTGAACTCGTCTCCCAAAATAGAATCAAATAAAAAACCGTGAAAGGTGGTTGACTATCTGCCCATTCCTTGCAGATACATAGATAGACAGATACCTTTATTGGCATTCTGTTCCCCACATTTTCATACATCCCCATTATACAATATCCTTCCTTACTTCATTAATACTAACACTCTTAATAAATATAACATAAACAATTACAAACAAAATAGCTAATAAAAATACACCCTCTCTATTTGGTTATCCCTCTCCTCCGCTTCCATTTCTCATTCACAATTTGCCTCACTATTGTCACACTCTCCCCTCCCTCTCCCAACCACTCTCTTACATTCCCCCTCTTACATCCCAAAGCATTCACCCCTTCGCAGACACACAGATCCTCCCAGGTATCCACCCCACCTCGACAGAACACACATTCCATATATTCATTCTCCATCCACACCTTTCTTCCTTGTTCCTCACTCCCACACCTTGCCCTGTTTTGTCGTGTAGAATCTTGTAATTTTGATTTTTTTATCGATTTTTCGCAAACGGATAAAAATTATCCGTATACCCTTGGTTTCACTATATTTACTCCTATGTCCCATGTTCCATGTTCCAATAGTAACACCTACCCCTATACCCCTAACTCTATTACACAACCCATTCCCAATCCCATTATCATTAGGAATCCTAATCGTAATCCCAGACCTAATACCAACCCCAATTCTAATCCTTTCCGCCTTCCTTGTCCCAATCCTTTCCCAATACTAACTCAAATTACGTCTAATTCTCTAATTTTCTCGAATTTATGAAAAATAAAACAAGAAAACACATTACAAATAAACCTATTGCAAACAACTTAGGTGTAACAAGTTTATTTCGTAATGATATAGAAAATGTTACGAAACCCAATCTGTTCTTTCTCCAACCGTTTTCCCATCGGCGTCTACAAAGTTTTTCGCACTCAAAGGCGAAATCTACGTACAAAGTAAACTTTCGCCATCCATAAGTTTTCGTCGAGCGTTATTAATGACAAATATTGGTTTAATATTGACATTGCCCTTGAGTTGCCCAGCAATCCTCCACATTTAATGACCTCCATTGAGCGCATTTTATGCGATCGTTTTCCACGAGCGCACATATAGAAGATCTATATATAAAGCACATTGTTCGCAACCGGGATAAAATCAGCGTTTTGTGTGTCACTTCTCCCGTCTGGCGGCCACCGTCTGGAGCATTCATAAGTGCTCTTGATTCCCAGACAAGGTGCATTTGATTCATTCATGAATGAATCAAACATCGACTTTAAACGGGTAGGTAACTTGCAAATAATCTCTCTCTTTCGCCGCAGCTTCGATGAAATAAAGTCAGCCAACTTCAGGCCGTCTACCAACTACCGCCATGTTTAGTCAACGAAATACAACAATAACGAATCTAAAATTGGGTATTGTTGTGACTTGGGAAAGGGCTTTGCATGCATAATTGTCGCCGTGCGTATTTCGCATCCGGTTTGGCCGTGCAGAAAATATGCAAATTCAGCGACGAATTGTCCTGTTATTCCTGGGGATTTGCCTGGAGTTGTTGATGGAGCTGGTGGGCCGGTGGAAGAGCGAATTACTTACGAAATCGTTTATCAAAATAAGCGATACGGCGCTTATTTTTTCGCCGGTGCCGATGATTCCCTTTCATTAGCGAGCGCTAGTCGGAAATAAATCGTTTTTATTGTGACGGCCGCGCGCCCAATGCCGGTGGGGCTTTAACAATGCTATCGAAATGTTCGATTTTCGTATAGAGGCAATTTTCACAACCGGGGTCGAGCGGGGAATGGTAATAATAAAGAGGCAATTAAGGCTGAATAATTGATGTCATTCGATGGGCTTTAGATATACGAAATTATGCGTGAATTTGTTTCGTTGTTAGTTTAGGGACCTTTGAATGAAATTGATCTTAATGTAGGCAGCTCAACTTACATTTTATGATCTGTCAATTTATTAGAATGATCTTAACCCTAATTTTAGGAAGAATTTATTTACTGCCTTGATATAGACATTTTAATTCCTATAATTCACATCAATCCACAAAACACATCTTAATTTTACCAAAAAATTATGACTGAGTTTTAATAAGCTAACACCACGCCTATAATTGATATTATTTTAACAACATCATTTATATTGTTATGTTAGCTTCTTTGCTCTTAATTGTGATATAGGCAACTCATTATACATTTACTAACGTCTAAAATTAAAAGAAGAATCTTAAATACATTTTAAGAAATTTTAGCAATAAATCTCAGTTTCATACAAAATCGACAATTCGATATCAATTTAATCTCATCATAAAGTTGTATTATGTTTGTTGTTGATTCAAATTTAATGATTTTTCTACTCCAAAAAACTTTAGAAAAAAAATCGAAATTAATGAAATATACGTTCTAATGCGATATTTCCGTGTGGTTTACCACTCCCTGTGATGAAATCTTCTGATTTCTATGCGTGTGCACGATTAATGTGTTCCTCCATCATCGATCACGCAATCCACCGTCGAAATAATGTACGATTGATAATAAAATGCTCTGCTATCACCCCCTCTTATACTTTCTCCATTTCTCGGCGAACTTGTTTCAAGTGTACCGCACCACAACTCACCAAACAATATGCTCGATTCTGCCCAACCCCTGCTATTGTCAGCGGCGCAACTCTGGCGGAGGCGCCGGGCCTGATCAAAGCAAAACCCACCGCACGAGATGAGGGTGGATGTCGGTCACCCTTCGCAAGGGGCTGCTGCAAAAACCACGCACATCGTCCTTCGGCTTCGCAGTGTTTCGCAGCGTTCGAACATAATGCGACAAACTTACCCCCGAAAAAAAATTGTACGTAACGCGTAGAATAATTCATCCAGCAAACAAGGCAACATCCAAGGATGCAATGCTGAAACTGACGTTGACGCTGGGGATATCCTCCAGAGGCCAAACCCTCTCGAAGATGCTCTGTAGCAAGCGGAGAGAAGCAGAGGAAAGCAGAGGAAGGGAAAAGTTGTGAGAGGGTCTAAAAAGTTGCCCTTGAACCAAACTCGCTGGCAACTCGTTTGAAATTCGCAAAAAACACAGGGAATAAAAAACGAGATACAGACCAAGGTCAAGTAATGTATCTCAAAACATTGTAATTCGTGTTGACACATAGTAATCAAAACATCAAGTTGTCATCAGGAGAAATTTGATTGTAAAAACAAGCAACGGTTTGACCTTGGACAGACGGATAGATAGACAAACGGATTGCGAAGGCGCCGGGTTATACGGACAAACAACTTCGCGCTTCAAGCTCAAGGACGCTCGGTAAGGAGATCAGCCATGCCTTCGCATTAAAAGCCAGGTCTTAAAAAGATTAGGCGACAAGTTCAGTCAATGATAAACTTCCAGGGCAAGAAGGTTTCAGATTTCATTCCAAGTTTAAGCTGATAGAACCAAACATAAGATACAGATCAGAATTCGGGAAAGTTTAAACTTCAATTTAAATTGTTTTAAATATTTGATTTTTTGATCCTTTGAAAATTATATCATTTAATTACTTTAATTAGTTCAATTAATTTAATAGAGGCTATAACATTTTAACGCCGATAACATTTTTCTACCATGGAATGTTAATATTTTGATTCACCATATTTTTTTCATAGAGACCATAGTTCTTAAGATATTTGAGGTTTTCACGTTGATAATGAGAAAGGATTAGAACAAGATATATTCACGTATATGCACAATTATTAATTAGCAAAGTCTTTAAAAAGTAATCAACAATTTAATATCTTTACCAAGTTGTGAGCTTGACAGTAATTTCGCGTCGTTTTCATCTAATAATGAATGCATGCAAAGTTCCGCACTGCGCATCGCATTAAAACTTTTATCATGCGCTGAATATGCATGCATAATTAAAAAAAAAGAGGGTGCAAAGAGGAATTATGCATGCAGAACGTAGACTTGCACCCATGTGACGTTACAGCACAATATTTTGAATGAATCCATCGAAACATTTCATAAAATTTTCTTTTTCAACTCAGAAAACTATTATTTTTATTAAAAAATGTATTTCTGAATCTCCGAAATATTTCTCAGTTGCAATTTTTGTCATTTTCCCATCTCGTAGCCCTTTTTCTCCACCTAAAAAGAAGTTAACTCTTTCCATATTACATATATCGCTTTTGACAATCCCACAAAAACCAGAAAAAGCTTTAAGATACTGGAATTCCTCGCAAATCTCCCATAGAATACGACAAAAGCTTACTTAAACCAATCTACACGCCAAAAATTCACAATCTAAACGTTTTATGCGCCTCGCAGCGCTTCTGTAAAGGCGGTTTTCGGTTGACTTCGAAGTATGTGAGGCATACAAGGAGCCGGAAAAGGTTGGCATTCTTCAGGGTCGACCCTGAGTGTGTTTACAGGACCATCAAGCACAATGTGCGTCATGAATAGCTTTTATATAGGAATATCTTTGCCTGGAGATATAGTGCGAGACACACGTGGAGACTGGCGGATGTTTCGGGTGCGAAAAATACGTGAAACGATTCGATATTCATGTATTCACTGCACAATCGAGTGATATTGTCTTCGATATTGCAGGGTGATTTAGAAAAGACTTTGTTCGGCTCAAAGGAGACAGGTTTTGTTAAGGAAAGTTCCGTAGAATATAGATAAATTCGGTGAAATTAGAAAATGGGCAGTTTATTTCTACAAACTTGTTTAACTTCAATTTGCTCTCTGCTTTAAAAAATACACTGTGATTATGAATTATGCATTAAATTGTCATCCAAAATTTAATGCGTTTTGAGTTATAATATCTGCGAAAAAAAACATTAAAATCTATGGCGAAATTTTATAAAACTTTATCCAGTTTATCAGGTGTCCCGATTACGCAGTGTCATATATACTATTTCTTTGATTTCTGCATCGTTAATTTTTATAACCAACGCCAGACGTGAGATTATATTGCGTATATTATTCTTCCATCAATCAATCTTGAACATTAAATGTCCGAAAGTCATTCGAAACGCCACCAAACGCATCAAATAAGTAATAATAACATAAATGGATTTTATTTACATGCCAAAAAAATCCCAACTTCTCATAATCATATTACATAGCCACAGCATGTCGGTGGTGACGGAGGAAGCAGTGTTATAAGTCCACGATCAAATAAAACGCGTGATAAAATTATTCGCTGGCCGCAAAACCATACGAAAAATTGGCTATTAAATACGATTACATTTCGCATGGCCTGCAAGTTTTTATTGATTCCGAAGGTGGGTAAAAGAGGGAACAAAAGAAAGTTGAAATATGAAATTATTTCATCGGAATTCTTTACGGCGCTGACTTTATTGAAAAACGGTTGAAAGTTATGAGACAAGCATTTTTCTCATCTTATTCGTGAGACGAAGAAGGAAAATGAAGCTCAAGTAGTAGTGGTTTCGATCGGTAAATGTGTATCTTCGAAAGAAAAGAGCAGACTAGGAGCGTGAGAGTAAAATTCATTTTGAACAGACATGAAGAATTTAGGTAGAGGTATAGGTTTAGAGAAAAGAGGAGGAGAGTGGTTGAAAACTTCATCTACCTGGTAGTGAAATAAGTTTCAACCCTTGCGTTTAAATTGCCTTGATACAGACAAGTTTGTTATTTAAGGGCTTCTTGGGTAAGGTTTTAGTGGTTTGCTTTACTTCAAGCTTTTATGAATGTTCTTGAAATTTTATGAGTGGTTATTTGAATTATTATTATTTATTAGTCTTATTTTCTTTCATTAAATATATTTCGTGATTTAATATCTTTAATTATCTACCAATGATTATTCGTCATTTTGTTATGCCTCGGGTCATTCAAAATGAAATGCTTCAACAAACTCAACGAATGATTGTTTTAAGGCCAATATTTTTAGTCTGGATGCTTTTTAAAGAGTGGAGAAACAATCCTTGGTAAAGATTACAGCCATCAAGTTTTAGTTGATTTAGGGTATTTTAAAAACTTGATCATTTAAAGGTTTGAGTATCCTCTCAAAGACGATTAGAATTAAGATTAAGTTGGTCCCAGTACCTTTCTGGCCCTAGAAACATTTGTGGCCGCATGTTTTTAGACTGGCTGATATTCATAATTGCTGTGGGACAACTCTAAACATTTGTAGTGTCCTAGAAATTGGCTAAATCGCGTTCAGTTTTAGTAATTCCCGGGGTAAATCAATGGAAATTATACTCTGAACTTTAAACTAAAATCAAAGGACCGAAAATTATTGAATTTCATCTAATTATAAAGAAGGCCAGAAGATTTGATTATAAACTTTCCTTAGAATCAAAGATGTTATCAGAATTAACATTTTAAGGGAACGCAGGTGCATCTAATGGAACCCAGGATTATCCAAGGCATCTCTGAACTATTCAAGGGAATCCTAACGTCTTCTAAAAAATGCAAAAATAAGCAAAACAGAGAATTTAGGTTTTACTAAGGTAATTCTGATCTTACTCAGATCAAATCCTGTAAAATGTAATCTTTTTTTCTCATTTAATATAGTTCATGTTTTAATATACTTAAATACCTACCAATAATTATTCGTCATCTTGAAATACTAAGAGCAGTCATTTCAAATGAAAATCTGATAGTAGCGTTCGAGTCTAAACAAAACTAGTTCAAATATTAAAAAAAGTTTTAATAAACTATTTGCTATTTCTCATATTGTTCTAACATAGTAAAAAAACTGATGAAAGCATCAACAAATTGAAATTAAAATAGAATTGAAGTGAAATTGGCATAATAGCGCATTATAAAGCATAAAACTGCAATTGAACAGTAGTCCAGGAAGGAGTCGGGTGCGTAATTTGCTTTTTATCCGTTATATTTGGCCATAATTTCCGCTTCTCAAGCGCAGGTTTTCGCAGTAAAGCGAAAATTTTTAAGCACTCGCTCCCACTCACAACTGCCACCTCTGCACACATAGGCAGGACACGCGAAACGCACCGGCAGGCATCCATTTGCGAAGAGTTATTGTGCAAACAGTTGAAACTTGCGCCCGGAGTGGCTTAATGAAAAGTCTGGCGAGGCGGTGCGCACTTGCAGAGCACGCTGGACGACTTCCTTGCACGGATGCACAGACGGCGCTGCGAGGAGCATCGAGCTGGGGATGCTGTGTGCCCCTGCTGCCGCTGCCGCTGCCGCCGCCGCCGTCGGTCACCGAACGAGCTGGCATGCAAACCGGCGAGGGTGCGCTGGTCGTTCCCATGGCGACGCCGCCGATGCAGCGCTCTCCCTAGATCTTGTTCCGGGATTGCAGTTCCTGCTGCTGCGCCTAGCTAGGTAGAGCGAGACGCGACGAGATGCTCTGCCGCTCCGGCTAGTCCCCGGAGCGATTCCCCCTTGCGTTCACTGGTTTTGTGGCTTGAAGTATGTGTGTTTTATATATGTGTGTATGTATGTGTGTACGTATGTCTCATGTGTGCGTAAATGTGTTTCTGTGTAGGTGCGTGTCGACGTGTTCGTTTTGCTCTCGACCGAGTCTGTCTGGAGCAGGCAGCGAGCGAGCCACCCCATGCGCAAATAACGGGTAATAACTTTTGCAGCAGGTGCTGATGTTTTGTTGTCGCTCCGGCGGGCGGTGCTCCTAATGCCTCCAAGGTTCCTTTCCGCACACACCCTTGACGTTCAAGGGTTTGCTGTGTACTAGTCTACGAGTCGATACTTTCAAATTGCGATTGCGATATCGTCTGAAACGTCTTGGAATTGAAAGAAATTGTGGAAATTGTGCACAATTGAAGTTAAACGATCACATCAACAAACTTAATAAATATGATTAAATATACTCTTTGATAACATTTACAAACTATTAAAAAACATAACTTGTAAAAAAGCATTTATAAAATATTTTATATTCTATACTTAAAACAAGATCAGGTCTGTCTAGCTTCGCTCTCCCTCCCTCTGACACGCACACTGCAGCGGTAGACACGCTAGCCGTATTTCAGACAGACGCTTTTCCGCCTCTCTACGCAGAGTTTAGTGTGCGATATTAAGCACAAACCTCTAAAACTGGATAGTAATATACTGGATAGGTGATAATATTGCATAGTAATTATAAAATATATGTTGCAACGGGGAGATGATGATCATCGTCAATATTTTAGTTACTTATATATCTTCACCGTTATTGCTTAAAAATGATGATTTAAAAATTATTCCATCTTTTAAATAGTGCAATTGAAGCGTCCATTGTTTATTGTTTTTGTTTGATTTACCGAGCATCGATTGCTATGGTTATTAGTAGGGATGTCAAAAAAGTATCGGTATCGATAAGTATCGATATCACGTGTAGATACTCATCGACTTTTATCGATACATTAATTTTCGATACTTATCGATAGTATCGAATTAGTTATTTTCGATACTTTTTGACATGCCCCTACACTGAGGCCATCTGTTAATCAATTAACAAGAAGAAACACGACGACTAATTTAAGTTATTGAAGTCAGCTAATTGTGTGAAATGACATGTGTGAACCTTTTGAGAGGTAATACGATTGAATACATTTTGAATGATTAAAAGTCAGGGACGGACCGTAATGAAGGAGGAAAATCCGTTAAACGTAATGCACCACAAAATCTTGAAACATTTGGAAATTAATACCAAATTATGCATTTTATGTTATAATCCAAAATAGTTTATTACTCATTCACAGAAATATTAATTTTGAAGGAAGTTATATTCCCTATACTTTCCGATTTTATCAATTCGTCGTAATTAAAGTATTAAAAGTTGATAAATTACAAGTTTCGATACTTTGAAGTCGATTTCGTAATTTACTCAATTACTAATTTTAAAATTATTAATTTTATTACTTAGGAATTACCGCGATATTTTTCATTCTCAAAATGTAACTCTAATTACGAGTAACATCAGAATCATTGTGTCGCTAATATACATGAAGATCACTGTAATGAATAAAATAGTTTGAAAATGCATTAACAGATGGCGCCAATTGGTATTTTCGATACCAATAAGTATCGATACTTTTTTTCGATACTTGGGTATTGATAGTATTGAAGTTTAAAAAATTATCGATATCAAAAGTATCGATACTTCGTGAAAAGTAGACATCCACAGTCATTAGCTCTATTCAATTCGTGTTCAATGTAATTAGTCATATTAGAGGCTAATACTATTGATAAGAAGAAGAATTCACTTTACTATGCATCCCCACC